>JAHWFO010100943.1:1146316-1170875 GCA_023313115.1 Rhysida immarginata | reverse complement strand
ATTGGTAGAAATAGGATTAAGGCGACATTTACGTTATCAGGCCTTCTGTCTAGGAGCAACACCACCTAAACAAGAAGGCGAGTTCACGCAACGCCACCTAAAAAACAATGTCTAACAATTGAAATATGAAATGTAACTGGGCACGCCCACTCCAACTTTCATTGGATAGAGTATATATAGATCCTGTCAAAATTTGACGGTAAACAACCAACGCCTCCTAAAGATAAGGCCTGGGCGCAAAAACGTCATACATGTTACATCATCATCCGAAGACATGATTTAGGCCTTATTATTGGTAGAAATGCGATTAAACATGTCTTCGGCGTAGCCCACGAGAAAGACAGGCCCTGGCGCGGAAAAGTCACCTGACCATCTTAGTCCGAATAACAATGTAACCTTCTTTGTTTTCAACAAACGAAAAATTGCTGATTATTAAAATCCAAGGTGGAAACAATGAAGGTTACATTGTTATCTGGACTAAGATGGTCAGGTGACTTTTCCGCGCCAGGACCTGTCTTTCACGTGGGCTACGGTCTTCGGCGAGGCCAACGAGAGACAGGCCAGGGCACTCAAAAGTCACCTGATCATCGGGGTCCGGGCAACAATCCATCCTTCATTGTTTACAACAAACGAAAAAATTACTGATTGTTAAAATCCAAGATGGAGACAATGAAGGATGAATTGTTGCCCGGAACCCGATGATCATGTGACTTTTGAGTGCCCTGGCCTGTCTCTCGTTGGCCTCGGTCTTCGGATGATGATGTAACAATGTATGATGTTTAAGCGCTCAGGCCTTACCTTTAGGAGGTCTTGAAACAACCCATCTCCACCTGTTTTTGCCTGTATTGTTGTTTATTTTTATCGTTGTTAACTGTTTACCTAATTGTTGTTGATTTGATCATCAATGGTAGCAAAGTGGTTGATTATGACATCATTGTGGAGAGGATTGTTTGATTTGCCAGCCTAAACATTTTGAATTGTACATTACCGCTAATTAATAGTAATTCTGGACACAAAAGCTAACTTTGACAAATCTACAGACTAAGATCTTTCATTTAAGACCAAAATGAAGTTTAGAGATGCAGTAGTTTTCACCAACGAACTGTCAAAAGAATCGCCCTTGCTCAGACGACAATGGTCAGGTGACGTTTCAGTTCCGTCGTGTGCTTCAAGCCTTCGCCAATAATGGTTAAACGTGCAACAACAATGCAAAACTGTTTCAGTTTTTATCCTATCATTACGCATGCGCATAAATCAATTTTGAATTGTAAATTAGCGCTAATTTTGACTAAACTAAATTTGACAAATCTACAGACCAAGACCTTTCATTCAAGACCAAAATGAAGTTTATAGATGCAGTAGTTTTCACCAACGAACTGTCGAAGGAATCACTCTTGGAACTTAAATATATAGCTAGACTAGCTGATATACCCGGCGTTGCTCGGGCGCTCTTTTTTGATGAAAGTTTGCAATATCTGAATGGGAATATACAGTAAAAATTAACACATTAAAAAGCTTGGAATTAAAACAGTAAAAATTCATATAGAAAAACCGAAAAAAATCTTTTAAAATGTTTCTAATGGATGGCCCTCTAACAGTTCTCCCCGGTTCGTGTTGGAATGTTGTGTATAGCTGAGCAAGTTTTACCATACTGCCGGAGAAACAATGTGTGGAATAATGTGTATGTCTACGAAAGTGGGAGGAAATAGAATGAAAATGAAACAATAGTTTGATCTGACGTTTTTTTAGCCCTGGCTATGGCTGTAGGTCTTCTATTTTGTGTGACCTGACCTTTAAAAATTCATTTGTTTATCTAAAAATTCAACAATTCCAAAGTTCCCTTGTAAGTCCGCCCCAAGTTACATGGCCGTTCAAAGCAAAACAACACGTTTAGTCCGCGGATTAAACGCACGAAAATACGGTAACATTATTTTTTAAATTTTTCCTTTTTCATTAGTTAACAATTTTATTTTAATTTGCACATTTGAAAAATATTTTTTCGTAAGCAACAACTTGAATCCCTTTAAAAGAGATATCAATTTTTTGTAACATTTTCGATATTTCCATTGCTATTATGAAGGAACAGGTGCTTATGCAGATGTTTAAAATACGTTTTCTATAAATAAAAGAGTATATGTAAAACTGTTTATTTTACCAAAAGAAAACTTAATCTTTATATTTTGAAATTTATAAGATAAAATTTTTCAATGGAATTTTATTGCATAGGATTGAGGAAAAGAGGATCAGCGTTTTTTCAGCAAAAAAAAAAAAAGTGCTGAAAAAGTGACAGTATGAAAATTGCCGAAAGAAAATACGTTATGTAAAAGATACGTGGATAAACCATTTTATATTAAATTTTCATTGTTATTATTAATTTTTTCCTATTCAAAATGTCACATTGGCCGGAAAAATTACCCAAGGAAAATTATGTAAATTTAAAATGAAAAATATTTAAATTTCATTGTGATCTATTGAAAGCCCACTATTTGTATTCTGATCCCATTTGCTATTAAAATATTCCTTTCGTTCGGTGATAATGATTCTATACTCGTAAGCGATATTTTTACGATGATTAGTTATGGATTTGCAAGTGCGAGAGGCAAAATCGGGCAGGCGCTTTGAACGCTGAGAACGCGCGTGCGTATCAGAGCATGACGGGCGACGGAGGAAGTTCCGGCTGAGCGAGGGGGGGAAATGAGAAGGAAGGTGGAGAGGAGGAGTCGAATGTCGTTCGAGTAGCGACACTGAGCACCAAGCTTTAGTTCTAAATAACGATGCGGTATTCACACTCAATCTTTTTCGCCAGTCTGCTTTGTTTACACTTAACCCGAGGTTTGGCCCAGGATGACCAGCAGCAGGCGGACAAGACTTGCTCCACCGAAGGCAGCGACTGCGGCTGCTCCGGTCTTTCTCGGGATAAGACG
Organism: Rhysida immarginata; assembly: GCA_023313115.1. Lineage (NCBI taxonomy): Eukaryota > Metazoa > Arthropoda > Chilopoda > Scolopendromorpha > Scolopendridae > Rhysida > Rhysida immarginata. Next base: position 1,167,951 of record JAHWFO010100943.1, on the reverse strand, counting down.
AAACAAGGGAGCTCCGAGCGTCCGCAGAAATCAGCTGCAACCCAGCAGGCAGCTCATGGAGCCGACGAATTTGCCGGCGACGACGATGTCGTATTCCTCGAGGGAGGGGAATTTCACATGGGCACGGATTCCCCGAATTTTCCAGCGGATGGTGAGTCTCCGATGAGGAAAGTGAAGATAGACCCGTTCTACATGGACAGGCACGAAGTTAGCAATGCGATGTTTGAAAAGTTCGTCAACGAAACAGGACATGTCACAGAAGTGAGTATTTCTTTCCTTGAAGTTTTTTTTTTTTATTTTATAAATATCAATTTACATTAGCTTCCCGTCGCTCCATTTCTTCGTTTTTTCTAGGCAGAAAAATTCGGTGACTCTTTTGTATTGGAAATTTTGCTAAGTGAAGATGTTAAAAAGACAATTACGCAAGCTGTAAGTAAGTGACCTTCGATTTTTATCCTCTTTAAATCGTTTATTTATACGAGGGAGGTCCGATAATAAATGTATACATGAATGTCATGGGAGCATATTTATTGGGAAAAGCTACAAAAAAAGTACCGGTACATGATTTATATTTTCTACGCAGTGGTTACATACAGTGCAACCTTGTACGCCTTCCGTTCAATGCAACGGAAGTGGCAAGCTGTGCCGCCATCTGCTGGCAGAATCAAAACAGTATTGTATGGATTCCGACGTTAGAGGACGTGTTTTGGCTAGCTGTTGTTATAGCAACCACACAATTGGCATGTCACGGTCGTGTGGATTTCAGATCTTTTTTTCTGCTTTCTGGATGATTAGCCATTGTCGAAAGGAACCATGCCTTAAAGGTAAGCCAGCATTTTCGAGCGTTCTAGTGTTGGGTTGGATTGACTGAGGTTAACTTAGGTTTAGCCATAAAATGAGGTCCTGTAACTTTCTGGCAGCCATTTCTGTGACCACTAAAATATACGGATCATTAGCCTCCTGTAACCGGCCGAGGGGAAACCAACTGCCCCCTGTAAACAAATAGGTTGGGTACGTATGTAAATCGACGTCGCCGTGAGCGAAGCGTTAGCGGAGCGATGGCGTCCGCGTACTAGTATTGTAGAAGGGGAAACCAACTGCCCCTGTAACCGGTTGTGTTGGGGGTATGTTTGTAATTCGGGGTCGCCGTGAGCGAAGCGTTGGCGTCCACGTACTAGTATTGTAGAAGTGGCGGCTAGTGTTTTCCACTGAGCGATGGGAATCTGCCATATTGCTTGTTTCGAAATTAGAGAATGTTTGGAGTCTGAAGCTGTTGGTAGATGGAGGTATAGCTAGCCACTTCCGTTGCATTGAACGGAAGGCGTACAAGGTTGCACTGTACGTAGCCACTGTCTATTTTCTACGTATCACAACGTTTGCATTCAGGCATTTATCCTCATACAAATTTGTAAAGTACTGCCGAACTGTGATTTCTAAAGCAGTTTGATCCTGAAATCTCGTGCCGAATAAGAAATTCACACATTTTGATCAAACCTGTTCCATCACTTATGAAACTTCATTATTCTCGGCTGTGTGCACAGACCTCGGTCTCCGTCTTCGTTCATCTGGATCATCATGCAGTTCAGTTCAGCTGTATGTGAATTTCCTGTATCAAACAGACACCTCTTTTTGATTCAAAACGTTCTCCCCATAAACATTCATTAATCTGCGATAAATCTCATTCTGATTCACTCCTTCTGCCTGAAGAAATCTGATAACCACACACACCTCATTTTTGGAATAATTTTCTATGACATTGCTCATTTTGTCCGCTTGCTATACTCAAACTATTGAATGGAGAATAATGATAACCTTACTACTAGCATAGCTCACGAGACGACGTCACATCGTGCGAGAATGAGTGTGCATGTTAGAAAATTGTCGGCACAACCACATGTTCTTTTAATATCGGACTGCCCTCATATATTTCATTATCATCACTGTTACTGTAAAATGGTAGAAATTAATTCAACTTCAAAAATTGGGTTTTGTAAATGGAAAATACTAAACCCATATATTCAATAATCTTTTTAAATGTTTTTTTTTTCTAAATGAATATGAAGTTAATCTTCATAAATCCAAAAAAAAAAAGTGTTAATATTTTTTAAAAGAAATCTGCATTAAATATGCTATTTTCTAATAGCTTATTTCATTCTGGTACAAATACAGAACAAGTCAAAAATGATGGACCCGATTTCAGACATTTATTCGAAAGGTTAACTTTCACAGTTTAGTTTCCACTCAATGGGGCATTGGAACAACATTAGATAGCCTGTGTATCTCTGGGGGATCGACCTCTCCTTTGTTGGCCATCTCGTTCCCTCGACTTGACTCCATGTGATTTCTTCCTGTGAGGGTTTGTAAAGGAACATTTTTATGTACCACCACTGCCAACAGCATTGGAAGACCTGTGTGCCCACATCACTGATAATGACCGAGATATGCTATGAAAGGTTTGGCTTTGGTTATGCAAGGCACTCACATAGAACACAAGTGATGTGTTTGAAGTAAAATTTGAACGTTTACTTTTCGTAGCACATGTCTCACAATACCATATGTTCATTAGATTTCACAAAGTAAATTTCTGAAATCGGGTCCATCATTTTGACTTACCCTGTATATGCACAGTTCTTAACTACTTTTCTAACAGTTCATACATAAGTTTATAGAAAGAAGAAGATTACCTTAGGTCTGTGGATATTTGACTCTAAGAATAATATAGAAATGAATCACTTTTTCACACAGAGGAAAAGCAATTCTTTCAGTTTTATACTTCGAGGTTATGTCATTGATAAATATAGTCGAACCTCGCTATCTCAAGTCTCGATATCTCAAAAACCTAGATATCTCAATATATTTATTTATTTCTCTACGTTTTCACTATTAATATAATTTTACCTCTTATCTCGAAACATTTTCTCAGAAAACCTCGCTATGTCGAATTTTGACTTCGTGTGCCAGCGAAATGGAAGGCATTTTTTAATATTTAATAGAGTTAATATCTTTTTTGTAAAGAAATTTTTTTATACGAAAACAAAAAAAAATATGATGTCACTTCCGACTCTCTTGTGTTATTTGAAATCACTTTGATAATTCTCATGCGTTACGAAAAAAATTCATGAAAAAGTTTTTTCGATCTCTCTAGCAAGTATCGGTTGCATATGAGATGATTGAGCATGCGCAGTTTGTGCATTTCTGATGCTAGTGGCTCCACTTGTACGTGGCATAACTCTCTCCAGTCTTTACCAAATCTTTATATCCCCATTTTGTAAAATTGACATTCGTCTGATTGAACAACTTCTTGACTGTGTCGATGACATCTTTGATGGAGAATTGCTTCCTTCGAAATCCGTGTTTTCATGGACCAAAGAGCCAAATTAAGTGTGAGTGGTAAACTGAGCAAGATCATTGAATAACAATTGGCTGCAGCCTGGACAGCATTACATCCAACTCAGTAACAATAAGAACATCAAGTGCCTGTTCCCCATAGACATTAATGAATTTTAATGGGTACAGTATGCTCTAAATACAGAAACTTAATGGCTTAATCATGTACTATATTATTAAACACACGTCTGTGTCACCTGCCATTTTGATTTTACATATAAAGAGCATTTAGTGGAAATCGAAGGTGTTGCCATAAACTCTGACCGGTTACAACTGTTCAAAAGTGGTTGCGAAAATCATGTCTAAAAATGATGACTGCTTCGCTGATTGTGTGGCTGTTGGTGACTGGTTGGACTTATAGAAACACCCCTAGTGAAACTTAGCAGCAGATCAGCAGGAATATTCAGATGTTCGTATAATCGTCAGGTTTTTTAATATGCTTATATTAGCTTCACTTGTAACTAACTTTGTAAACAAATCTTGGAGGTCGAATTTAACCTACTTCCCGAAAAGGTAGAGGGTTGAAATTTGATACACATGTGCAGGACCGATGACAGTACATGTTAAAAAAACATTCTTTCAAATCGGTTCACTGGTTCATGTTTTAATGGTACTAATTCATTTCTACGAATTGTCCAATTGCCACAACAAACAATTCGTTATGACGAGGGTTAAATGTATCCGTCGTTTATTGTTGCTAAATTAATTGTTGACGCCGGCCTGAAGAGATATTATAATAAAACATAAAATAAAGCGTATTTTTAAAAAACTTTCTTTCCCTCTTATTTCCCTTTCAGTTCTCAGGGTAATGGCAACAGTTATCCGAATATTTTCAATAATTAAAAAGAAATGCAAGGAAAAACAAATGCTTGCTGATAAAAGGAAAAAAACAAGTCCTAAGAACATTTACTACTGTTGTGTAAATAAATAAATCAACATTGATGAAAGAAAATTTTTAATAGCAATGCTGTAAACTTGAAAACAAAAGTTTTCTTTGCAGCAGTTCAAAGTTGCTGATCTTAGTGTGATAAAAGTGCTACGAAACTGTATATTTTGCTTAAAAAAATAAATTAAAAGCCACTTTCTTTTAAGTTTATCCATACTTTTGCCTAAATTATGTACCGTAACATACATAATAGTCAAAACAAAACTCAGTCATAAAGTGGAGGATACAAAATAAATAAAATTTATGAATTTTAAAAAATGTAATCTTTAACAATAGAGAAATGTAAATACAGAAAATGTGATTCTCATAAGCAACTACAATACTAGACAAATTAGTTTCTCTTTATTCTTGATACAGGTCTTAATGTTTTAACATTTTGTGAAGACATTAATAAGCGTCTGCTGCATTACTCATCTCGACATTTCCTGTGTCAGATTTTGAGCTGAAAATCTCATTAATTACAAGTGTTTATTTTTTTTTTTTTTCAAGATTTAAAAAAATTGTTTCATTCACTCATGTGTAGAGTCTTAAGGAAATATAAACAAATCTAGTTTATTAAGGGGGTAAAAGATATTGAGCCAAGGGGTCTTCAAATGCTAAAGGGTAGTGTTAAGATAACAATAGTTTATAACAAAAGTTGCTAACAAGGAATGTTTTGAATTGTGTAAGTGCGTTCTATGGCTCATTATACATTAAATTTTGAGCATAGTCATCTTTTTAATGCTCTACTGAATGCAATTTGTCTGGTTTTGCAACATGCTTACATGATTCAAAATGTTCCCTTGTAAGGAGGACCCTTGTATGGGATGAAATGGTGATAAATGGAGAAATATTTCTACAGCACTAGAACCATGTTAATGTTTCTTACTACAGTAAAACCCCGTTACAACGTACTTCAAGGGACCTGGAAATTTGTACGTTATTCTGAGGTGTACGTTATACTGAAACTGGGGGGGGCCTTGTGAAAAATGCATATATTCATAGAAAAACATAAGAATACATGAATGCATTTTCTTTTATTCAATACAAATAGCATATACAATATGTTGTAATACATTAAATTTTTAAAAAGTCTTTCTGCTTTCTTTCTATAACTTGCCTCCCCAAAAAGTCCTCCATATCTGACATTGTGAAGTTAAATGTTCTGGTGTACCGCTATGCTGTGCAAAATAGTTTCGTTAGCTTTTTATAGCCTCCATTGCTACCAAAGTTGAGACTGGCGTTACCTCTGGTTCTAAATGGCCATTTTCATCTTCGTCTTTGTCTTACTGATCGCTGTGAATTTCATTTTGCTTTTGTCTCTAATCTAATTGCAGCACAAATTGGATCCCGACTGAGTAGCATGCGACAATCAACAATCGAACATGCTAGACTGAGTAGCTTGCAGAGATTTCCGGGCTTGCGTATGCTATACTGACCAATCAATGAAATGTGAACTGGGCTTAATTAGCCCATTGGCCCATTTGCAAGTTTTGCATGGGCTGCATTGACCAATCATGTGAACGATGTACGTTGCACTGAAGGGATAATTTAACCAAGGGGATGTAAAATTAGTACGTTATTCTGAAATGTACGTTAAAGTGAGGTACGTTATTCTGAAACTTTTTAGCATTAAAATACCTACGTTTGGGACGGGGATTGGAAATTTGTACGTTATTCTGAAATGTACGTTAAAGTGAGGTACGTTGTAACTGGGTTTTACTGTAATAAAGTAGAGATTATACAATCTCCAGATAAGACTGCAGTTGAAAGCATAGTGTTACTGTAATAAATTCAAATTGTCATAATTTACTTTATCAAGACTTTTATTTATTTATTTATTTATTTATTTATTTATTTATTTAGAGTATCAGCAGGAATAGATGAGATTAGAATATGAATCTCAATAGGAATTCATAGCTACAGCCTCGCAGTTGGTTTATTCCAAATCTACAAGGCCTGTCTGGAAAGTATCCGAATTGAGGCTACAAAAAGAAAAAACTACGGTTCGAACTCACATAAATGTTTAGTCACCTTCAAAATAAGCACCGTCTGCAGCAACGCATTTAGCCCAGCTTTGCTGTCATTGGTCGAAACAAGTACGGAATATGCCTCTTTGGGATGGGCAAAAGCTCCGCCGTCGCATTTTGTGTTGCCACGTCCACATCCTCGAATCTGTCCTTTGAGCGCTTTCTTGATCTTTGGAAATGCGAAGAAGTTGCACAGAGCTAGGTCAGGTTAGTAGGGAGGCTGCCTGATCTTAGCGATGTGATGTTTTGTTAAGAATTGCTTAAAACCATGAGATTTTAACTATTAATTCCTATAGAGGGTCATATTCTCCTATCGTCTATTCCTGGTATCAGAATTTTTTCTTAATGGTGTATTTTAACGTCTTTATATTAATGGTAGTCTTAATAATGTAGGTAGCTGCAGCACCTTGGTGGTTACCAGTGAAAAATGCTGACTGGAGACATCCTGAAGGAATAGATAGTTCCATTAAGGACAAGTAAAAAAATTTGAACTAAATTGAATGATTTGTTTAATAATCTGATAGTTAATAACTTAAGTTTTTGCTCTTCTATTGAGTAATATTTATTTTTCCTTAGAATGGATCATCCAGTAATCCATGTTTCGTGGAATGATGCAGTTGCATTTTGTCAGTGGCGAGGTATGAGACTTCCAACTGAAGCAGAATGGGAATATGCGTGCCGTGGTGGCCTAAAAAACAGGTTGGAATTTTCTGTAATCATTTATTTCTCTTATGGTTTGAAGGAATAATTTTTAATATGATTTGTAAGTTTATTTCATTTGCATTTTATTTAGACTTTATCCTTGGGGAAATAACCTGATGCCAAAAGGAAAGCATGTTTTAAATATATGGCAAGGTCACTTTCCTCATGAGAACACTGCAGAAGATGGATTCCTAAGTACAGCTCCTGTAAGTAACTAACTTAAACAATTATTGCATTTGTCAGTGTTGAATTAAATCTTTATTCTAAAGATGAAATGTGCATTATAATACTATAGATAATGATTAAATGATGCTGCTCCATAATAACTGCTCATTTTTTATGGCTAGATTGGCCAGTTTTACACATTCTTTTCATTGTGGTAGATGTGCCACCTTGATCAGTTTTGTAGTGTTGAGCTTGTGTCTCTGCTTTGAAAACCAGTACATGGAATTCTTTCTGGACTATATTAATATACACTTGTCATATCAATGAATTATGACCAGCACTCCTTCAAGGCACATGCATGGTTCGCCCCAACAATGATTACACATTGCAAAATTTGCATAACAGGCTGAGAAAGCTTTAAAGCTGGTGCAACAAACGGCAGGTGCACGAGCCTCAAGATGGGTCAACATCAGGATTTAATGGACATCCAAAAAGGGATGATAATAGGCTATCGTAGCAAGGGTGGCATCATCTCCAAAACTGCGCGATTTGTGAACTGTTCACGGTCCGCTGTAATGAAGGTGTACAAAGAGTGAACAGCAGGGACAGAAATCGCGTTCCAACGCCATCATTGTAAAGGGTCACGAGCCATCGACCAACGACGACTCGTAAAAGGTGACAGTAAAGCCACAGTCTATAAACTGACCACCAGATTCAACAGTGGTGCCAACAGACGTGTATCCTACATTACCGTTGAACGCACCCTGCTGCGGATTGGCTTGAACAGTCGACGCATGGTTGCTGCACCCGTGTTGACCAGGGGTCATCGTCAACGACGCCTAGACTTTGCACGTGAGCATTGCCATTGGACCACAGACGAGTGGGCTGAGGTCGCCTTCTCTGATGAGTCAAGGTTTTTGCTCCATAAGATTGACGGGCGATGGCGAGTGCATCGTGAACACCATGAAAAGAGACTGCAGGTGGCTATTGTGGGCCAGAAACAGGCTGGTAGGGGTAACGTGCATGTGTGGGGGGATCTTCTGTTGGGAGCAGTTAGGTCCACTGATTCGTCTAGAGGGCAATTTGAATGCCTGTGGCTATCTGTCAATCGTAGCAGATCAAGTGCACCGAGACCCATACATGCTCACACTGTTCCCCCAATGTGATGGTGTGTTCCAGTAGGACAATGCACCCTGCCACAAGGAACGTCTCCTTCTGGATTGGTTCGAGGAACACTCTACTGACTTTCGAGTGCTCCCTTGGCCCACTAATTCGCCAGACATCAATCCAATCAAACATCTGTGGGAGCACCTTGATCGCCATGTACGGCAGCTGGACCCTCCACCTATGACTCTCGAAGCTCTATGGAGAGCGTTTCAAGCGGAATGGACTGCCATACCATCGGACACATACCGCGCACTTCTTGCGTCCATGCCATGACACCTAGCAGCAGTTATAACAGCGAAGGGTGGCTGCTCCCAGTACTAAGCAGGTGGTCATAATTCAGGGATATGACAGTGTATACACTACTGATAATACAGCTTTGGAACTGTTTGCTTGATGTGCACAGTTTGAAACCATTTTTTTCTGTATTACGTGGTGGAAAAACCTTGAATGCATTCAAAAATCTAACCCACTCGAAAGGATGCATTTCACTGAATGCATATCATATTAATATTGATGGCAAATAAAGTTGCTAGTTGAAAACTCGTGTTTAATATAGATTAAAAAATAAGCTTTTTCCTGAAGTATTTCTTTTAGGTTTGAAAAAAATCCAAATTCATATTCATTGTCAGTCAGTTAACATTAGGTTCAATATGGATGTATTCCTACACTGTTAATACCAGAACATTTCCATCGGATTTTGCGTGCTTCAATTAAGTGCTGTTAATGACGCAATACAGATATCCACCAGTGTAACATTAAAGTTACTGAGCTCCTGACGAGTTGCCATATGTTAGCCTTTATTATGCTCATCCATTATGTTGGGCAGCATGCATATCCAATATGCTGACAATTGTAGAAAATGCAAATGAGATGATTGACAGACAAATCTAGATAATTATTATTGGTTATTAGTTTATACATTACTTTTCGTATTTGCAGTTAAATACTTTTTTTATATATTAACTTTTTTTCTTTCCCCTTAGGTTACAGAATTTCCTCCAAATAAATTTGGCTTAAAAAACATGGCAGGAAATGTTTGGGAATGGACCAGTGATTGGTGGACCATTAAACATTCCACAAAATTCCAAAGCAATCCTGTAAGAATATACATTTAAGTTGGATTAACAGTACAGTAGTGTTAAATGTAGAGCCTCATTACAACGAACAGCAAGGGACCAAATAAATTAGTTTGTTATAACAAAAATTTGTTATAACTAGGATTTAAAAAAAAAAAAAAAAAGTAAAATCGATCAAAAAAATTATTTCCAAAATATGACACTACAGCTGTATGGTTTTTTGTATTAAACTTTTGGAAGCAGTTGTTGCAAATGTGCTTCAATGTTAACCTAAAATGGAATCGGGAACATTTTCTTTCAATTTCAATTAAAGTTGAAATTGCTTGTTTATTAGAAGTGACAGCAAATATCACTTCATTTTCTTTATCTGCAAATGATCAAGATTTTGAATGTTGAGGCTGCATTACATGTATCTGCATCAGTTAATTCATTAGCCACCATAAGATTATCATCTGCTGTAATAATAATAGGAATGAAAATCATTTTATTTTTTCTTTAATTTTGATGAAAGTTAATTGAGATAGTCTGTCTCACTATATGAAAAAAACTGCAAGGGAGCATAGGAAAGCCACGTTACTAATTGTCATCTTATTCAGATCATCGCACAGCCAAAAAAAAAAGAAAAATAAGAAACTGAAACCATAATGGCTAAATGAAACTGAAACAGTGCCTCATTTTTTGAGCATTGTGCGTGCGCAGTCGGAGACTACTTTACGGGGTGTAGATAAAAAAGTAGTGAACTGCTTTCCCATACTGCCTTGCAGCTTTTTTCATATAGTGAGACTGAGTATAGTTGATTTCTTTTCTCAAAGTAAAACTTTGAGTTTAAGATCAGAGATAAATTATTTTCTTTTACTAGCCATATTTGCAAATCCAGACAAGTGGGAATGTGGAATTCTGATGAAATGAAAGCCTGTTTCATGTAAAAAAAAAAAATTTTATTTTTATAATCTAATCTGAAAGCATGTGATCATTGTCAGCGTGAAAAATGATTTCTCTCTTTCATAGTTTTGTGAAAATTCGTTACAAAGGACAGTTATGTTTATTGCAGAGATCAAAAATTTTTGTTCATTATATTGAAATTTGTTACAACAATTTTTTTTTTTTTTATACATTGAATCAGTTACAATTTGCTGGGACTTCAAAAATAATTCATTACATTTAGAAGTTCGTTATAATGAGGGTGTACGTGTTACAGTCTTTTTTCATGTATTTTAGGATAATTAGTTTTAAACTTGGAAAAAAAATTTAAAAAGTATAACTTAAATTTTCGTAAACTGTTATCTTGATATTTGATTGGCCTGAAAAGTCTTGAAATTGTCAGTTATAAACAAACTGAGATAAGAAAAAGATGAATTGAGAGTCAACTTTAGTTCAAGCATGTTCAACAGAAGTGTTCTCTGTTGCCACTATAAATGCAAGGTGCAATCAAAAAGTTCTGGGACTGGTTCTGCATCTTGCCAACAAATGGCAGCACAGATCCACAAATACAGTAAATTATAGCCCCAACATTCATAAATCAGCTTTTCAAAGGATTTTGTTTCATACGCTTTGGGGACTGAGAAAATACTGCTATTGTGATATCATGTGTGAGGTCATCTGCGATTTTATCTTGGACATTAAAGTTGAGAACAAGCAAATTCAAGCAATGAGCAATCTGAGGGAGGACATTCTGCAAAAGCGACCAGATCTGTGGCGTGAAAAAAAAAAATGGATGCTCCACCACGACAATACATTCTCTCATTGAGCTCTCCTCACATGTGAGTTTCTTGCGAAAAACATGATTTTGCTTCCACACCCATCCTATTTGCCAGATTTGGCTCCTGCAGACTTTGCCCTCTTCCTGAAAATGAAGATCCAGTTGAAAGGTCGACATTTGGATATGATTGAGCAAATCCAGTGCAAATTGTAAAAGGTGCTTGACTCATTTCAACAAAAAGACTTCCAGGGCACATTCCTGAAGTGGCAAGAAGGCTGGACATTGTATGGCTTCGAAAGGGGACTATTTTGAAGGGGAGACTGTGTAAATGTATTTAAATAAAATATTTTCTCTTTAAATGAACCAGTCCCAGAAGTTTTTGATCTGTAATGGAACATTCAAAAATAATGAACTGTAATTTGTTTCTCTAAAAGTATGGAACATACGACTTTGCAACTCTGGTATTGCATTGCAAAAGGACAAGCATTTGATAACAATATGAAATAATTAACAATAAAATGATGCTACATAATCAGTGGCTGCTCAGTATTTGAAATTTTTATTGCCAATATTTTAGCCAGTAGTGATTTTTTTAAGCCAGAATTTCACATTTTTAGCCAAATTTAAAAATATCAATCATGAAGTGGAAAAACAATAAATTATTAATAAAAGCAGATACTCAGACTTGAATATCAACCAGTCATATTTCTGGAACCACCTTGTTTTTATGCGACAGTTCTCGCTACATGTTTTTTTAACATTTGTGCAAAATCTGACTCTCAGTTAATTGATTAATATCGGAGCCATATTTTCTTTTCCCCAATGAGTTATCACATTTAAAAAATTAATGATTTTATTTTCGTGCGATATCATGTTGTTAATGTGTGAATCCAATGTTCAGATGTATTGATAAACATTATAACTTTTCATGAATGAGGGGATCACATGATAATCTCATTTTCGAGGCTAATTGGTCAATGTGATTTTTTTTTAATCTAAAGTTAAATTTTAAAAAATTTCCATATAAAAATTGTCCATATAAATAGAATTAGCGAAATATGTTCACCAAATGTGATTGTTTATACACCAAATGAGTTGAACTACAAGTCCAGTCACATTAATGTGACCACCTGTCAGTAGCCAGTATAACCTTTTGCGGCACGGACAGCTAATACACATCAGTTTCAGAAGTAAGAATTGTCAAAGGGAAATCACTAATCAAATATTTCAAAGGCCAATTTTGATATTGCTTGTTTGATGTAAAATATATGAAATAAAAACTTCAACAAAAACCATTCCTATATATGCGTATATCAAAAATATTGCTTAATCAAACCGTTTAATCAAAACTAACATGGGGAAAAGTTTTATAAGAGTTTTTTAATAATATGATGTCTTTAATACAAGGGTTGTTCTAAAATTTTTGCCTCCTGGTCCGTAACTTTATTGTTGACCGATTTTCAAAATTATTTTTGTATCTGATACTTACATTTGTTCTCTATGTAATGCACATTCACTTTTCGACATAATTCCCACCCCTTTCCACAACTTTGGAGTTCCTTCAGTGTTGTATCATTGTAATAATATATTAAAACTTTAATGTATTTTTTGATAGAGGAATATTTTGATAAAAGACTTATTATTGAATATACATTGATAAGTTGTTCTATTGGCCTTTTGATATTTAGACCAGCATTAACTGGCTTTTGATAAAATTTAAGAGTTTTATTTTGCCATTTTATAGTCCTAATTATGAAACATTAATTAAAGAAATTTTGATTTATTACAGAAAGGTCCATCTTAAATGATGTTTTTTAAATTTATTATTACAGAAAGGTCCTCCAAGTGGCAATGATAAAGTTAAAAAAGGTGGCTCTTACATGTGCCATGAGGTAATTGAAATTACATGTGCAGTGGAAGATGCTTTTAATAATCACTTCGGACAGACTCATTACAGATATACACTGAGCTGCCACTCAATTAGGTACACATACAGACATGAGAACTTCAAGCAATTCCCAGAGATTTGATGGAGGTATAGGCAAGGAGCGAATGATGTGATAAATATGAAGAAACTGATATCTCACCTAAGTAACAGTAGTGTTGCCAATTTAGCATTTTTTTCATGCATTTGTCCTTCTTTGGACATTATTGATAAAAATTAAACAATTCAAAACAACAAAAATGGGCTTTTAAATTGAACATGCCCCTGTAAATTGGCAACACTGAGAAACAGACACTAATTGCGTGCTTCCACAATAAATTGTAGAAGAGTGTCTTTAACATCTGTTAATCAAATAACCAGATATTTGATTATAATAAAAGGATTTTTAATCATTTAACATCACATAATGTTTTGGGATTGGCTGATTTAGATTATAACTGATTGATAAAATTATTCGTGATTAAAATAAGCAGCTTCCACTGTATTTGAATTGCTTCAGAAATATAACTGTGCTTTTGAGTTATATAAAGTTTTATTTTTCTTTTTACAGAAATTTTGTTTCCGTTATCGTTGTGCTGCTCGCAGTCAGAACACACCAGACAGCTCTGCAGGAAACTTGGGCTTCAGATGTGCTGGTGATGCTTCCCCAAGCCAACGTAGCGCTGAACCATACAATTCAATTAAAAAGTGGGAGGAGGGGGGGGGGGAATGGATTGAAATTAGTTGTATATATTTTGAATCAAAAAAGTTTGAAATTTATTTTGATTTATAATTATTAAAAGCTAAAAACATAATATTGGGATTGTCCTTTTCTTTTTGGTTAACTTTTTAAGTTTTGAATTTGCATTATTAGACTTCATTAGAAACAAACTATAATAAGGTACAGGGAACATTGTACAAAAGTTACACTAATTTTGTAATCTGGTTTTGATCGTGTGATTGTCCACGGGAAACGGCCTGCAATAGAGAAACAGAAACGTATACCACCTTCTAAAAGTACATTTGTTTTTTACTGAAAGAAAATACACTGAAGCATGTTATTAAAATTTTCTTTTGGTTTGCACAATTCAGGCTTTTCCCATAAAAAAATTAAATTAAACAAAGAACACTTGTCCTTCTGTAGCCACCCATGCTTCTTAATGTGTGGAATCAATGCTCATAGAATTGCTATCCTTAAGGAAAAACTGAAAGTTTTTATAAACATTTTCAGAGTTTGCATATTGAATGAATGACACAATGCACTGATACGGAAAATTATTAGGAACCGAGAGTTGATGCAGTTAAAATCTTGTCATGTAACTGCGTAAACTTATTCTACACTAATAGTTGCATCTTGGTCTATTTTACTGAAAATGAAAGAACTAAAAGGGTCTAAGAGTAGCAAAATGGTAGTGTTTAATAGGTGAACCTACGCGTTTCGAAATATAAATTTCATCAGGTAGGGAACGAGTACAACCAAGTCTGTCCCCACCACCGAATTTATGGTACATGCCCACCAATTAGGAGAGAACTGGTTCATGCTTATTGGTGGTTTACAGAGAGACTTACATGACTAACAAATGAGGGGGAAAAATGAGAAAAATACAAAGTGAGGAAGTTTAAGAAATGAATTAAATGGCTCTTATAGTCGAAGGCTCTTTTAAGCAGAGAGGCTGAAGTTTCGATTTAATTCCTAATTGCATGGGCCCTTCGTCAGTTTTTGGTTCCTGACTCCTTAGGGCTTTCTTGTGCTTCTTCATGATGTAGTTAACGGCGTCCAGCAATGGTTTCTTTTGAAGTTCGTCTGGTTGTTGAGGATCTTGTCGCAGTCAGTCTTTAAGTACTTCCTGATCTGTAATGCCTCGTGTATCATTATCCTCTTGTGGTTTTGTTCGAATTTCAAAACGGACATGACTTCGTGTATGGGTCCGAATGGGTGCTTTTCTTATAAGGTGGTTCGAAAAAGCCAATCTACCGTCGCCATTGATCCAGGATTTTCGATGTTCGCTATATCGTTCTTTAAAGGACCTCTTTGTCGATCCGACGTAAAAGCATTCACATTCAGGGGATGTCAGTTTGTAAACTTCGCATGCGGAGAAGGTGTCGTCAGGGTTTTGTTGCTGTCTAATTGGATTTAATTCATATTTACACTTATTCATCGTCCTGAAGGCTATATTGTGGTGATTGTGCAGTCCTTCCCTCCTTCTTTTTTTCACTCTGTGTATTTACACATGATAGCTTTTGCTCGTGGAGCTGATGTTTGGTTCCATATTTTAGCTTTTTTGTAATATTCATGGATTTTTGTCCTCTGAATATTTAATCAAGCCTTCTCTTCTTGTTTAGGGCTTGGCTATTCAGCAGGAGACATTTGACCTCATTGGGGGGTGGTTCTTCCCTTTGCTGAATAGCCTTTTGTTGCCATGTGTGGGTTTTATGACCCTTTTCCGCTCTCGGGCAGAAGAGTCAGGTTAATTAGCACGTTTTTCTTAGCTTTTGTCTTATGTGAGAGAGTGACTCTTTTTCTTGGATCGGATGAGTGGGATTCGACGGGTTTGGCTGTCAATTGATTGGTTGATGGACTTGTCGGCTTCTTTATGAAGTTTTAGACGGATTTTCTCTCCGAGTTTTGGAGAGGCAGTTGGTGACTGACCGGCCAGGGGAGCAGGTCGTAAGACCTCGCTCGCTGGTCGGGCAGAGATTGTTGCTGGGCGACTGCTGGTGCGAGATCGGACCTCGGAATTAGTCGTCCACCTATTGCCGATGGCCCTAGACGGATGGGTTCCCAGTCTCGTTCGGCATTGTTTGCGGGTAGCTTTGCTTGACACATGGTCGATCCCCTTTCTGTCTCCTTGGTCTCAGCCGCCTCTTTTCCTCACACCGGGTCCTCGCTGACTTTCTCCGTCTCATCAGATGTCCCAGAGAATCATCGTAGCTCCGTCGCTAAGCTGAGATTATCGTAGGCAAGTTCGCACCGATTTGTGTTTTACGGTCGTGCTTTGCTGTTTTTACTCGCTTAACCGTCTTGTCTTCTCCGTTTCCTACTTTATTTCCCTGTTACCCAATCCAACTTTCACTCTGTCTAATAAAGGCGTTATCTATGGCCCAGACAGTTTTCTTTCTCTGCTCACGAGAGCGCCCAGCCAGCAGTACTCTGAGGATGATTGTCACCCTGTGTTCATTCATTCATTAGTATTGTCCTCCAGCATTGTCTATCTCCTGCTGTTCTCTTCAGCTGGGCATATGTTCCGACCTGGGCATCTTCACGTAGCTGTCTCACAAATGTTCTCCTTGGTCTTCCTCTCCCTCTTTCCGGCTATTCTTCCCTCTAACACTTTCCTAAGGAGGCATTCGTGTCGTAATATGTGTCCCATCCAGGACAGTTTCCTTCTTCGTATTGACTTCAGAAGACTTCGCTCTTCTTCAACCTCCTCTAGGACCTGCTCTATTGTCTTTTTTGCTGTCCAGCTGATTCTCTGTATTCTTCGATAACACCACATCTCAAAGGCTTCCAATTTCCGTTCCTCCTTCTTTAATGTTTCTGCTGCGTACACTGCTGTAGACCAAACATAAGCCTTTAAAATGCGTTTTCGGAGTGTCAAATTGGTGTTTTTGGATGCCAGGATGCTGTATCTATCTCGGAAGGCCTTTTTTGCCAGTGCTATTCTTGCAGCTAATTCCGATTCACACCTTAGATCTTTAGTGATTACTTGACCCAGATAGCAGAAGTGGCATTCCTGTTTGATGTTATTTCCATCTATGGGGAGGGACAATCTTTTTGGTGTTTTAGAAATCACCATTGTTTTTGTTTTTTTGAAATTGATCTTCATACCAGAAATCTGTACTCTATCGTAGATCTTCTTCATCATGATTTTAATCATTTCTTCCGAGCTTGCTAGTATAGCCTGATCGTCTGCTTGCTTTATTGCTGTAATTCGTTCTCCATTGACCCAAATTCCCAACTTCTCATCTGTGATGGACTGTGGCATCATATCTACATAAACATTGAAAAGTTCCGGAGATAGCCGGCATCCTTGTCATACTCCTTTCCTTATATCCACCGGTTGCGTTTACCTTCCTTTAATGCTATTATAGCTTTTTGGTTTGAATAGAGATTCCATATTAATTTGAGGATTTGTTTCTCAATTTTAAGTTTTTCGAGAATTGGGAAAAGTCTATGCCATGGTACATTGTCAAATGCTTTCTCATAATCGATGAAACACATATATAGATCTTGATCATGCTCAAGCATGCACTCACCTAGGAACCGCAGCGAGCCAATCGCATCTCGTGTTCTCATCATTTTCCGAAAACCAAATTGATCTTGTAAATATTCCTCAATCCTATTATCGATTCTTCTTTTTATAATCTTCAGTAGAATTTTCGAAGCATGAGATATTAGGCTTATTGTTCTATACTGCTCACAGTCAACTGCCTTTGTTCTTTTGGGCAATGGAATCATCACGGATGTCAGGTGATCTACAGACCATTCTCCGCTCACGTAGATGTAATTTATGAGCCTGAGTAGCTCTTCTGCAATTTTGCCCCTCCCTGTTTGATCAGTTCTATTGGGATTTCATCTATTCCTGGTGCTTTCCTTTCTTGAACAGAAGCAAGAGCAGAGCTGAATTCGTCTCTGAGGATGCGTAAATCCTCTGAAAACTCCTGATCTTCTCGATGCGCTTGCAGTTCTGTTGGTAAACTATATTCCTGGTCTTCTTTGTAAAGTTCTTCCACATATTCCTTCCACCTTGTCTTTTTCTTCTCCGGGTCCAGAACAAGTATGCCTTCTTTATTTCTAATGGCCCTTGGCCTAATTTCTTCTTTCTTTTGAGATATTTGTTTTATTGTTCTGTATGCAGGATCTGGTCTTCCAATGTTTTCCAGGTGTTCCACCTCTTCACAAGATTCTTTCCACCACCTTTCTCGAGCTTTCTTGCATTCACGGTCAACCTCATTTTCATCAGCCTGTGTTACGTCGCTTTCCCTGCAACTGTTTCTACATTTTTCCACTTGCGCCTTTCTTCCATCAGACGCAGCATTTCTGGTGTCACCCAGGGCTTCCTAGCAGTGGTCTTTGATGGACCAATTGATGAAAAGGCAGCGTCCTTGATGGTACTTTTGATGAATTGCCACTGTCCTTCTGTGCCTTCAGAAATCTCTTTTTGAGCTTTTAGATCTAACTCTGATTTTTCTTGGTATTTAGATTTGACGCCTGGTTGTTTCAGGGCCTCAAGATTCCATCCTTTATTCTCTCTCTTTGTAACCAATCGCTTCCACCGTAAGTTATATGACATTTTCACAAGGTTACGATCAGAGGATAGGCTTTTGGATAGGCTATTGATTTTTTCACTTGATTTCGATATCTCATTTTTACCAGGATATAATCAAGTAGTAATCTAATCTGATCTGCAGGGCTCTTCCATGTGTATCTTCTTTTATAAGGGACCTAATGATATGTGTTTGTCACTATGTACCTTTCTTGTTGACAAAAATTGATGAGTCTTTGACCCCTTTTATTCCTTCTTCCAAGTCCATATCTCCCAACGACACCTTCTGGTTCTTCACCAACCAGCATTCCAGTCACCCATAATGATGACATTATCCTTTGCTTTTGTTGTTCTTAGAGCTTCTTCGAGTTGAGAATACATATCCTCCACCTCGTCTTCTTCTTGGCAGAGGTGAACATGTATACCTGTATTATTACCACTTCTACAGGTGCCGTTGATAGTCTAATTGAGATAATTCTGTAGTTTATCACGGTTACATCCATCAACGCTGCTGCAGAACTCTTGTCCAAGACCAGGGCTACACCTCCTTGCCCCCTCATGCTTCTAGAGTGGACAACATGGAAATCTCCACTTCTGAATTCTCCTTCCATCGCGTTTCACTTAAGTCCAAGGATATTGATTTTATTCTTCGCCATTTCCAGTTTGATGTTTTGTACTTTCCCTACACAGAGCATTGTGCGGACATTCCATGAGGCGATGCTGGTACAGGGGTTTTGCTTGCTGACAACCTGAGAACACCTGGATTTACCGAGATCCCGGAGTTGCCAGGTGCTATCTGTTTTTGTTGATCCATTCCATAACTGCTTTATCTTGGGAAGATTTAATGTGGTGGTTTCCCCTTGCCTTCCACATCGCAGTACTTGAGCCAATAAAGAGGATTCTCTTCTGCCTCAAGCTGTCTGGTGCAGAGCCTTGCCGATGTCCTCCATCTTCAGCCTCTGGCCAGTACTGGTAATGCTGCTGCTCATTACCAGGGGAAATTTGGATTGGAGTTCCCCTTCTCCTAGGTATCTCTCTTTGTCTGGCTCCTACCCCACGAAGACCTGTCGGCTAGGGAGGCCCTACCAGTAGCTAGGCTACTGCCAGCATAGCTCTCGGGGTTGTCAGAGCACGCAAGCCCCACCCCCACGTCAAGGTGAAGATACCATCGGTGAAGGTGTGTTAAGTAGTGTAATTGTAGGTAACATTTATTTTTTGCTTTGTGGGTTGAAAGCCATGTTTATATTATGTTGTTGCTTCTTTGCTTATTATGATTGATTGCTTTGTTGTTGATTGTTATTTACTTTTGTTATTTTGTTTTGTTTATTAAACTGTGTTGTTTTGCTTTTTTATGCCTTTTTATTTCAGTTTAAGTCTTGTTTTAACTTTTTTTTTGGCGTTTTTTGCTCTTTCTTGCCCTTCATTGCTTGTTTGGTAGTGGTTCAACCTTTTGAATTCCATTATACTACTTTACCATCCTTAACACAACGCTAATTCAGGTTGTTTTTGAATCGTTCGCCAAAATCGTAGTAGTTCCCTTTTCCCCGTTTCCCACATAACTGGCGTCGTGAGGTAGATTCGGGTCCCGTTCCCCATATAACTGGTGCCGTGACCCCAGGGATTCAGAAGGATTTCTCTTGATCGTTGCTGCCTCGTTCCCCATAATATTAACTCCTTTGTTTCGGAAGATGTTAGAAATCCTTGATATTTCGGGGCCAGTATAAGTGAAAGCAGCATACTATTGGTCTCCCGTTTTTTTCCTGTCGAATGCTAGAGGATCGTTTTGTCCGGTTGTATATTGGGTTAATAACCGCATCTGGAAAGGAATTTCGCCTGTCCAACTCATAAGTGAGGTGGATTTCTTCCTTTTTATCATTGTTGGACACGGAATAAGATATTGCCTGGTTAAAACAATACGTAAGGGCCGCTGATTTGTGTTGTGGTGGGTGATTGGAATCGAAATTAATGATATTGTCGGTGATTGTCGGCTTACGATATATGCTGAAGTCCATTCCTTTCTTGTCTTCATTTCTCTGAATTGTGAGGTTCAAGAAGTTTATTTTCCCTTGTATCTCATTTTCCATTGTGTAGGCTATGCTGGGTGGAATCCATTAAATGAATTGAGGATTTGGTTGGCGTCCGTTTTGGTTCCATTCATTAAACTCGCTAATTTGAGTTTTTAAGATTGCTCTACGTATATTAATGGAATCAAGAGACTTCAAAGAAAATATACCCCATATGTTGACACCCAATCACCGGCTTGAAAGTTGACACCAGACCAATGGATCCAATAATGGCATATTCTAGTCCCTTCCTTCCGTCTGCCTCAGTTGGAATAGTTATTCCAAAAAAAAAACAAAAAAAACTGCTACCCTCGAAGCGATCGAAATATTCAAGGCCAAGAAGTCCTCCCCCCATCTGCTTCTCAATTATCAAACAGACTTTTATGTATATGCAATACTTAACTCTTTATCCGATCTATTATGATCCCTTTTTTCTCGGTTTCTTTATTATGGTTTTTGCTTTCCTTTGCATTTTGTTATTTCTTGCCTGTTTATTTTTCTGTAAATCCTCTTGTCCTCAGACAACCGGATAAGTTCTCTTTTCGGTCCGCGTAAACGCGCACCATCCCTTTTGTATTTTTCTTTTTGTATAATTTATAATAATTAGCGTTTACACCCTGTTTATTCTATTGGTCATTATATTTCAAAATTCTGTACTTTTTCTATTTATCCTGTTGGCCATTATTTCCTCTTTAATTCTTTTGTATCCAATTGGTTCATGTATATGCATAATTTGTACCACTGTTCTGTATATAAAGGCTTGCATGCCTCTTGCTGTATATGGAACATTCAGGAGGACGGAACCTAGGCTGAGGACGATCAGGACGTTCAAAACGGACTAGCTCTTCAAGGTATCACTCTACTCTCTTTTCAGGTATCATTTCATTATTTTCATTTCACGGTGCGCCCTTTTCAGGGCGATATTCACCTTCTGTTCCGTCTTATGTGCTGGTCCCTGGCGTTGGAATTAATATTCCCGTAAACCAGTACATCAAGACGCTCATTATCCTTCTGGGTCCCTGGCGTTGGGATTAATTTCCTCGCAAACCTAACTAAGGACATTTTCTCATATCATCTATTATTATTCTAATCATTCACGAGCGGGTCCCTGGCGTAGAATTAATTTTCTCGCAAACCTGACTTGTTCTTTTTTCTTAGAGCTAGGTGCGTCCTTCTTAGGACGGCTTCTTTAGCACACACCTAGCTACGAGGTTACTCCCCCCCCCCCCC
>JAHWFO010100943.1:1097558-1146216 GCA_023313115.1 Rhysida immarginata | reverse complement strand
ACCGAGCTGAAGTCGGCTAAAGAGCATTTGCTAGTGGCGGATGGTAAAACTGTGTCCTGCGAAAAGGCCTACCGGGATGCCTGCTTGGATGCTAGGTTTGCTGCTTTTGACCTAGTGTTCAACGAAATGTTAGAAGCCCTCCGGGATGAAATAAACGCTAAGTATAGTGCACTGGAGGAAAAAGTCGAATCCCTACACAAAAGTTTTGAGGAGAAGTTCGAAGGTATCAATAAGGAAATTAAGGACTCTCGTAGAGATGTTATTGACAAGATAAGCGAACTTAAGGAAGCCTTTGGGAAATGCTCCGGGACTCCGAAGGCAAGTAACTCCACGAAAGATAATCCAGTTGATAGCAGCAAGGTAAGTAATGTCTTAAAAACTATTTCCTCTTCTATTAGTATGGAGTCTATGGATATAATAGAAAATAGTGACTGTTCGACAAACGGTGGCTGTAAGAGAAGTCACTCTGACGGAACTGATGAAGAAGTGGACGACAGTCCCTGGATTGGTGTCACTAATAAAAAATTCAGAAAAGGCACGAGGATCGATAACCTAAAGACCGTCTCCAGAGTAAATGAAGAAGTCGTCAGCGCGACTAGAATGAGGAATCCGAAGAATGTACAAGGCCGCTCGGCTAATAAAGACCATAGGATCACGAAGAGGTATGTACCGCCAATTATCGTGCGGACTCATGGCGTCCCGTTTAAGACGATTTTAACTGAGCTCGAGAAGCATGTTCCAGTCGAAAAGATCGCCGTTCATACGGGCAGAGCTGAAACCATCAAGGTTAAATGTGAAGATGAAGAAACACACAACAGGTTAGTCTCTGGCATTAAATCTGATATTTTAAAAATTCAGCATCATCAACTGAAGTCGGAGAAGGTCTTGAAATACGTAATTCGTAATGTGGATGTTACGTATGACCTCGATGACTTCCAAGAAGACCTAAAAAGAAACAACTACTTCCCGGAAAAAGTTATTCGATTGAGGAAAGCCAAAGGATCCATTGATATGCCAATGGTTTTGGTTCTACTCCCGAACACCGAACACAACCAATCATTGAAAAACGTAACACGTATTGGGCCGCTGGCAGTTTCAGTGGAGGCCTTTCGAGGGAACAAGAAGCCACTACAGTGTTACAACTGCCTGCGCTTCGGACACGTATCCATGGGCTGCACGGAAGATCCTCGTTGTAATAAATGTGCTGAGGGGCACCAGTCAAGAGATTGCCCCAAGATCAAAGGACAAGACCCCCCAAAGTGCATCAGATGTGGTGGACAGCACACATCAAGCTACACGAAATGTCCAAAGTACCCCCAGGTTCAAAGGATGTCTAGTTCTAAAGTGACAGCAGGCAAATCCTATGCTGCCGCTGTGTCTACGCCGGAAGATAAAGGCCTCAACATCAACGACCTACCAGGTATGTATAAGCAATTAGGACGTATCTTTAATCTGTTTTCTAATCTAGGCAAAAGTTACCCACAGTTGAGTGGGCTCCTTACGACCAACTAATTTTAGTATGGCTGCACAACGTTATACTGTAATCAACAAAGGTGAACTTCGGTGCGTGATATGGAACGCTAGGGGCATTCCCCGAAAGCGTATCGAGTTTCACAACTTTCTGATAAATCACGAAATTGACGTGGCTTTCCTCTGTGAAACTCACCTCAAACCAAGTCAAGACTTCAAGCTACCTGGCTATTGTGTGTACCGTAAGGATCGAATGGCTTCAAATGCTGCAAGATGTGCGTCTGGGGGCGCTGCGATCATCATTAAGAGGGGAATTCAACACCAAGAATTAGTATCCAAGTCTTATGCAGGTATGGAATCAGCCTCCATCATTATCAATGACGTATCCTGTGGTGAAGTGAAGTTCGTAGCGCTCTACAATTCACCTAAACATTATCTTGACATTTGCGAGCTTGATGAACTCTTCAGTGGTGACACCCCAGTCGTCCTGGCTGGTGACCTAAATGCCAAGCATCCAAGCTGGAACTCCAGAACGCAGAATTACAACGGCATGATTCTCTATAGGTACATACAAGGTAGAGATGATATCATCGCTGCTGGACCTGTGGAGGACACCTACTACTGCGACCACTCCCCTAGTAGTGACGTTTTGGACATCTCGCTCTTGAAGGGTTTCTTCAAACCGTACAATATCTTCACGATTGATGACCTTTCTTCTGACCACAAGCCTGTGGCGTTGTACTTTGACAATGTTGACATAAATTTCCGAGAGGAACTCGTACATCATCAAGACTGGAGGCTCTACAAAGATATTCTTAAGGACTATGGCTACCATCCCGACGTTGCTTACTGTACAGAGGACATCGATCAACTTGTTGATGACATCACCAGATGTATTAACAGTGCCATAGAAGTCAGTAAGTATCCATCAGAGAAAAAACCTTCTCATCGAATCCAACTCTCTCCTGGAATCCAACGCCTAATTGCTGAAAGAAACAGGACCCGTAGACTTTGGCAACGCTATCGTGAACCTTGGCTCAAAACCAAGTACAACAGGTTAGTGCGAAGAGTTCAAGAGGAGATAAAAGAGCTTCGCGACGCTAGATGGAATGAAAAACTCAAAAGCTTGTCGGCTCGCGACAATTCCATTTGGAGTATGGTTAGAGCTTTACAGAAGAAGAAGAATGTTATGCTTCCTCCACTCCGTACACCACAAGGTAACTATGTGCAAACTGATCAGGACAAGGCCCAAGTCATAGCAGATTCACTGGAACTGCAGTTTGTTACTCCTACCAACGATAAGCCCGAGAGCCAAATCATGTCTCGGCGTGTGGAAGAAGGTAGTTACAACTTTGATGAAGTCCCGAAGCATTTTACGAAGTACAACATCGAGGCTGGTGAGATCGCCAACATCATAAATAAACTGAAAAAGAAGAAGGCTCCAGGAAAAGACAAGGTGAGTAATAACGCCCTTATGAATCTCCCAAAGAACTTTATTGAATTTCTCGCCAATATCATTAGCGACTGCTGGAAATTTTCTTACTTCCCTGTGGCTTGGAAGAAATCTATTGTGTTGAGTATCCCAAAGCAGGGACAAAATCCTGCAATTCCCGCGAGCTATCGACCTATTAGCTTGCTACCCTCGATGTCCAAGGTGTTGGAGAGAACGATCCTCGTCAGATTCCAAGATCACTGTCTAGCAAATGACCTTTTACGGGAAGAGCAGTTTGGCTTTCGTGCTTCCCACTCTTGTCCGATGCAGATATGGAGGCTCGTTGAAGACCTGAGCACCCCCCTGAACCTATCCAGGTACTGTGGGGTGGTATTTCTCGATGTCAGTAAAGCTTTTGACCAAGTGTGGCATGAGGGCCTTGTCTACAAAATTATCAGAGACGGGTTCCCTGCCGATTTGATCTTGATGGTGAAATCCTTTCTTGACAGTAGATCCTATCAAGCCAAGGTTGGAGAAAATCTTTCCACACCCCGTGTTGTAAAGGCCGGTGTCCCTCAGGGTTCGGTCCTCGGGCCTATGCTATTTAATTACTTTGTACATGATTTCCCAAAACCCGATAATTGTAATCTGTATTTTTATGCGGATGACACTGCCATTATGACATGGGCACACCAGCCGGCTCACGTTATCACTCGGCTGCAGTGCGCCTTGAAGCAGTTCGAAGACTGGTTTAATTGCTGGAAGTTCAACCTTAACGTCGGAAAGTGCAAGGCTTTGTACCTCAATAGGAAGCTCAAGCATCCCCCAGATTCTCTTGTTCTGTTTAATAATAAAACTGGACTGGGTGGACAACTACAAGTACCTGGGAGTTATCATTGACTCAAGACTCTCATGGAACCAGCACATGTCCTATGCTCTGAACAAAGCGAAGAGGGCTAAGTACAGTATCATAGCTCTTATGGGTCGCAACAGCGCCCTCAGCATTGACAACAAGCTACTTCTGTACAAATCGATTATCCGGACCATACTCCTCTATGGCATGCCTGCGTGGGCGACTATCTGTAAAAGCAGATGAAGTGAACTACAGTCATTCCAGAATGTTACCCTGAGGACCATTGCCCAGCTGGACAGAAGGACGGTGAAAAACCAATCCATCCACCTCGATTTAAACATGGCCCATATCGGTAAGTTTATACAGGATCTCCTTTTGATTATGATACAGAAGATGAAGACTCACGACAATAAGCTTGTGAAAGGGATACTGGAGAACTCAATGAATATGAACTGGCATACGAAGTATCGTAAACCGAGGCACGTTCTTGACATCAATTTTGAAGATATTAGCAACGTCTCTTTCCCAGACTACTGGAAGATGTGATAATCTTATTTCTCCTTGTATTTTTTATTTCGTTTGTTTTTAGTTTCTGACAATCGTCAATCTTACTTTCTTTTTTGTATAATATGGAAGACCGCTTGGGTTGGTTAGGCTTCTTGACTACCTCAGTGTATTTCCTTTGGAGTTTATTCTGGTTAGATGAGCTTTGTGAAAGCGCTGCTTTCGTCCCATCCTAACGAATGTACACTTCACTGTTCGATTGTCGATTGTCTTGCTGTATATATCCTTGACAAAGCCGGGAATAAATGGCGAAACTAGTTGGAACTCCTGATGTCCCTCTGTTATACTGTAAGGCCACCACCTGTTTAATCAATAGGAACAGTATTATGACCCACCCTTCTACCGAATAGTTATTCGCTTGACCAGGTTTCTTAACGAAGATGTTCGTTTCAAGGTTCTTGTAGACGAAGTTTATGATTTTATATCGGATATCTATAGGACTTGAATGGCTTAAATCCCATTTATGACCTCTTGTGCGTGTAGTATCAGCAGAATTGTTTGTCTGGTTACCGCTGTTGTTATGAGCAGTTATTTAGTGAATGGTTGCATTTCCGTCATGTATAGATGGAAATTTTTATAAAAAATGACGGTTTCTAATTCACATTACTATCATCGCAAAATTTTAATTTTAAAAACACCTTTATGATACAGGACTAATATAAATAATTCATTGTCTTTCATAATAGTGCATTTTCCAAAGTGTTACACAAGCAGATAAAATTGATACATGAAAAGAGCCGTAAACTCGCCAATTTTGCGTCGTGATACACCATTTAGCAGCCAGCAACACAGTAGTACTACAACATAGGTCTGGAGTAAATTACAGATGGTAGAACTCGGGAACGCATCAGTGCTGCTTTGATGACCATTGACAGGGAAATGTTATTAAATGTATGGACCTATCTCGACTACTGCTTGGATAACGGCGTCGTGTGATCAGAGGGGGGCACACAGAAACTTTCTAGAGTGCACGGGCGTAGCTAAGGGGGCTGCAGTATCCCCCCCCCCCCCCCCCGCCTGAGGGGTCAAAAATTGCGACGAAGGAACAGTGTGTGACAATGTTTTCTTTTTATTTTGCTTGACCAAATTTTGTAGGAAGCGAAATACACTCGCTGACCAAAAGTCTTGGCACACCTGCATAATAACGTGTTGGGCCCCCTCGGGCCCGGATAACGGCGGCGAGGCGTCATCGAAGAGAGTCTACCAGTCCCCGGAACACATCCACAGGCACTGCAAGCACAGGCCGCCTCCACTGCACTCTATAACGATGCTGCATTTACCAGTTGTGTTGGTGACGACCTGACAGATCGTTCGATGACGTCCCACAAACGTTCAATAGGATTGCAGTCTGGGGGACGTGGAGTCGGTAGCATGTTCCTCCAGCCACTGCCGTGTCACAAGGGCCGTATGTGGAGGCGCATTATCTTTCTGGAAGATGCCGTCGCCCGCGGGATAAAAACAGTTCATGAAGGGGTGCATGTGATCCCCCAGCAGATCGACGTAGGAAGTAGCACGCAGAGTGGATGTCAGATGCACCAATGGACCCATTGCATGCCACGAGAAAACACCCCAGACCAGTATGGAGCCTCCACCTGCCTGAGTGATCCCCACCTGACAAGCGTGGTCCATGGCTTCGTGTGGCCTGCGCCAGACACGGACACGACCATCGGCCCGATACAGTTGAAACCGTGACTCGTCCGACCAGGCAACCCTTCGCCAGTCCTCAGCGGTCCAATGTCGATGTTGGTTGGCCCAGGCTAGGCGTTGTTGACGATGTGCAGCTGTCGAGAGTGACACTCGTCGTGGCCTCCTGCTCCCAAAGCCTGCAGCTGCCAAGGTTCGCCGAATTGTCACGGACACAGTTGCGGGACATCCCTGGTTGTACCGCATGGTGATTTGGCCCGCTGTCGCCCTTCGGTCAGCAGTTACAAGCCGGGTGACCCGGCGAACACCTCTGGCATCAATGATGTGCCGCCCGTCCGCTGTCCAACATGAGTTGTACCCCCTCGTTGGGTGTACTCTCCATAGACCCTTGCAACGGTTGTACGGGAAAATTGCAGAGTGATGGCTACATCTGATATTGAGGCACTCATCCGTCTGGCACCAACAATCATCCTCCGTTCAAATGCAGATAGCTCTCGGCGTGCTGCCATTTCTGCAGCTAGTTTTGCTTACAATGATTGTGTGATATCAAGGAGTCCTGTGCACCTGCATTCCGAGAACGGAAGCAGCGGGATCTGTCTCATTAACGGACAGGGTGCCATGACTTTTGGTGAGTGAGTGTATTTTATCTAAAGCTTTACTAGAGATGCAAGCTGAAAAACGTTTGAAAAATGCTTCTTACCCTTTGCGAAAACAAAAGTAGCCTCCCCCCACCCTCCTTGAGAAATTTCTGACTGTATCACTGTTGAGTTGACTTGGTGAGTTGACTGTTCTTTTCATGGACGTCGGTCCATACATTTTGTAGTATTCTTTTGATAATGTCATCACAACAGGATTGATGTGTTCACTGAGTTCTACCACCGTTGTTGGCTGCCAACTTCTCTTTCATGATGATTTTACGGTTCTCTTCATGTATCAATTATATCTGGGTGTATGCTGCATTATTGTAGGGTGATAATGTAGGAAAACATGATGATAATGTGCCTACTCACCTCTGTGGATGGATTCTTGATGTAGATAACTGGGCTTTTTGGAACCGCTATCCAGTACCTTCTATTTCCAGAATGAAAATTCTCTGTAGTCAGTGAACTTTGATGGAAAGATGTATTAGTTGGATGGTTGTTTAAGTGATATAAAGACTTTGGCATAGAGGTAAAACAGTTAACCTGGATCTTGTATGAAGGATTGCCAACAGTGTCCAGACTGACTTGCCATCCTTTATTGAAGAGAAAAAAAAGAGTACTGAAATAAATTTGAGCAAGCATTAAGTTTATTTAATGAGTAATTTTATAATTATGGTTTCATATAATTTTATATTTAATGTTGAAATGAATTTTGTTTCTCTAAATGTATCTGGGCAACCCATCTAAGAGAAAGAGTACATGAAGATATTCATAAGGAGTACTTATTAACAAAGAGTAAATATTCATAAACCCCTGCTACTGTAAGAGTGTTATACACTGAGTGAGCATATTATTATGAGCATGTTTATGCAAATGCGCGCACGGACGTCGCCACAGTGTTGCTAGCCGGCCGGACCAATATAAAAAGGGAAGCTGAGTGTTGTCGACAACAGTAGACGTGTTCCATTCTTCAACTATGGGTAAACGACGCGATTTAACACCTACGAACGCGGGATGATTGTAGGTGCTCGGAGCTATGGAGCGAGTATCAGCGAAACGGCAGCATTCGTGGGGTGCTCAAGAGTAGCTGTCGTTAAAGGTACACTGCTGGCCAAAATGTTTTGTACCACTTGAAACTAGGTAAATCTAAAAGGTACACACACCTGAAACTATATGTGTATATTCAGTGTCCTAAAAGGTGTTGTTTCTGATAGAAATTACGAAATCAAATGAGGAATTGCTTTGTTAAACGTTTATTTCTTGAAATGGTGGTGGACAAAACTTTTTGTACCACTTTGAATTTCTACAAAACAAATGAAATAAAGCACATACAGCAGAACAAAATCACTGGATTTGACCACCTTTCTTCTCGATTACGTTGAGAAGTCGTCTAGGAATCGACTTGAATAAATCTTTAATGATTGTTTTGGAAAAACGCCTGCTAGTGTCTATGATGGCATTAATCAACTCGTCACGATTGTCATATTGTTTTTCTTGATAAATAGCAAGTTCCAGCAGATGCCAGACGTTTTCAATAATGTTCAAATCAGGGCTTCTGGCTGGCCACTCTAAAACATGGATGTTATTACGTTCAAAATAATTCTTCACAATATTGGCGGTATGGATTGTGGCGTTGTCTTGTTGCCAAACCCACTGTTTTCGAGGAAATTCTTTCTTGATCCACGGGAAAAAGACTGTTTGAAGATCATTAAGATAATCCTCTTTCTTATACTTTCCATTAACAACTTGTATCTTAACATTTCCATGAGATGTTATGGCTCCAAGCCTTCTCCACCCATTTGGCGTTTCTTATGTGATGGACCCACCACTTCACCATTCACCCTTTCCATGTAGGAGCTCAAATTGTCAGGGCCATCCAGACAAAATCGTTTTTCATCTGAAAATATGACCAGGGAAAAATCTGTATGGGCGGCCACGTGACGCCTGGCAAAGTTAAGTCTCTCCTCCTTATGTTTTGCAGTCAGTGGCATTTGTTTTTCAATGTGCTGATATGTAAATCCATTCTCTGCTAAGAATCTTCGTATTGTCCTTCTCGATGCATTTACGCCAGTTATTTTCTTCAAAATTCGACTGTTAACTACCTCACCACGGGCGATGTTTGCTTTGGCAGTTCGTTTTACTCGATTTTTATCACGATTACTAAGGGCAGCTGGTCTCCCAACCTTTCTGCCTGTCTTCTGATTCCGATTTTTGATGATATTTATCACAGTTGTTTTGTGCAAACCAGTTAACGTTACAACTTTGCGCAAACTTTTGTGTTCCTTATACAACCTTCGAATTTCTTCCCTTTTTTCCTCTGAATACATGTCTAATCTATTCGTTAGCTTGAAATCAATATTAGCCTGTATAATATTGTATACACACAAAATATGACCGTTTATACCTGATGAAATTTCCGAAACACCCAGTGGTACACAAACGTTTGACCACACGATTCCTAAGGATGCAACCTCGTACTATTAGGGGAGGTTGGGAAGTGTTACTTCCTTATGTATTCGTATTTTAATTTGCATATAATGTCTATTTTAACATTTCGTTTAACTATATTTTATTTAGTTTTAGGGAACCAGGTGGTACAAAACATTTTGGCCAGCAGTGTATTTAAAGACTGGACGGTTAGCCAGAAGACGGGGTCTGAACGTTCGCGTTGTGGCCGCCCGCGGATGGTTGATGGTCGGACAGAACGGAGACTGTCACGACTGGTAAAGGATAACAGAAGGGCAACTGTGCATCAAATCACTGCTGACTTTAATCAGGGGTCCTCTAAAACGGTCTTTGAATGCACTGCATCGCATGGGATACGGAAGCCGAAGACCTGTCGGCACACATCTGCCGACAAGCGGAAACGACCCCAATTCGCTCAGGAGCACAAGGACTGGACTATCGAGCAGTGGAAACAAATCATGTGGTCTGACGAGTCACGATTCCAGTTACATCATGCAGACGGTCGCGTGAGAATCTGACGGAAACAGCACGAAAGCATGGATCCCTGAGGGCAGTGTTATGGTCTGGGGAATGTTTTCCTGGCATGCGTTGGGTCCGTTAATACGTGTTGAACAACGTCTAGATGGCACAGCATACCTCCGTATCGTCGCCGATCAAGTCCACCCTGTCATGTTGATGGCGTACCCCAATGGAGATGGCTACTTCCAGCAAGACAATGCGCCATGCCACAGAGCTCGTATTGTGCAGGAGTGGTATCAGGAATATGAGGGGGACTTTACCTTACTTCGGTGGCCCCCACAATCCCCAGATCTCACTCCAATTGAGCATTTGTGGGACGAAGTCGAACGAACCATCAGACGGCTAGATCCGCCACCGTCCAATCTAGCACAACTAGACAGTGCTATCCATCAGGCATGGTGTCAGATTCCTCCCACCAACTTCCACCATCTCGTGGAATCAATTCCACGAAGAATCACCGCAGTATTAAAGGCAAAAGGTGGCCCAACGAGATACTGACAGGGTGGTCATAATAATATGCTCACTCAGTGTAGATACATTTGTGTTTGTTGCAACATTTGGTCGATGGAGCTGATGGTAACAAGTGAACTTGTTGAAACTGCTTTGTGTTGAATACCGGCTATATTCTCAATTTTAAACGGGCTTTAGGTATTACGTGTTTGAAGGCCAAGCTTGTATGTGTAGATGATGTTCAGAGCTTTAAATTGCAGGAGTGTTGTTCGTGATATCTGTGTAATTTTCAAGAAATTAAAAGGAAACAAGAACCAAGAAAATCCTTAGTATAAGGAAGAAATGATCGTGCTAAACAGGTAAACATTGTAAATATGATATGTTCATAGTGAATAAGCAGCGATTTTATTGGCAATCCTGAAAGGTATTTTTTTAAATTACGAGGATGCAAAATTCATCTTCAGTTGTTTTTGTCTTTAAAAAAATCATCCAGTTCTCCATAACAGGTTCAAATCATCCATAATAACAACAACGTTGGAGAACGTTTTCAAGAAAAGAAAGTTATCCTCAAAAATTCTAGCCGGCAAGGTGGCGAGCGAGTTGGGGCGTAGGCTTTCTAGTTCTCTAATCCGTCTGGCTAGCGATTTCGAATTTCACCGGACATGGATGTTTGTATTTCTTCCAGACTATGTTAACATATCAGTAATGAGAAATTTCCTGCTTTTGTGAAAATAACTGTTATGTGAATAGGACGTAACTGACCTAGAAGTTGCTGCATCCAAAAAAAATCTAACTAACCAATATCAAATGCCTCTACTTCTGTAAGTATGCCTCGAAGACACTTCAACGAATTACTGTCTCGCATATACAATCGTGTCCAAAAGTTAAGCATAATTGTAAAAAATAACATTTAAAGATTCAGATCCAGAAAAACAACAAACTTTGGTACAGTAAGTAAATACCATATAAATCAATTAGACGGTTAAATGCAAATAATCAATTGTTAATCGGATTATTTCAGAAATGCAACTTTATGCGAAGTGATCAAAGCGCAATACATATACTAAAGCAAACCATAGGGTCACATTACACACTCTTGCAAGCCGCGCTAGGAGAACTCCTTGTTATCATCTATTTGCGTTTAATATGGACCACAGACTTCAAATTGATCTTTTCATGAAATGCGGAATAATCGGAAGACTCGAAGCAGGACAATCACAAACGGATGTCTCCAGAGAACTGAATGTTCCACAAAATGTGATTTATAGACTTTGGAGACGGTTCCAAGACACAGGAGATGTTACACGCCGACTAGTGTAAGATCGCCCAAGGGTTACAACCACTCAGCAATTAACTTTAACTGCAAGACGTCAGAGGACCTTACCTGCCAGGCAGCTTTTTAACAAGTGACTTACAGCTGTCTCAGGAACAAGAGTTTCCAGACAAACAGTTTACCGGAGACTAAAGGAAGCTGGTCTTTATGTCAGACGTCTGGTAGTTTGGGTCCCGCTCACACCCGCGAGTCGAAGGGCCCGTTTCTAAACTGGAGTCGAGAACATCGTAACTGGCCTTTGATTCAGTGGAGCAACATGCTATTCACCGATGAGTCCAGATTCAGCTTACAAAGCGATTCTCGCAGAACCACTATCTGGAGAGAACGTGGAAGCAACATCAAGGAAAAGAGTAGTATAGGCGGTTGTGGGGCTATGTTTGGGGAGGCATCATGCTAAACGGAAGCACAGAGCTCCACATCTATGACAAAGGTACCGTTAGTGTTCGGAGATGCAAAGACGAAATACTGGAAAGTCTTGTTAAAGTTTCAGAGGTGCCATGGGTCCAGATTTTATTCTCATGGATGATAATGCACGTCCTCACAAAGCTCTGCTGGTGGAGAGACTTTATGCAAAGAAGACATCCAACCCATGGAGGGGCCAGCAAGATCTCCGTATATAAATCCGATTGGGCATGCTTTGGATGCACTAAGAAGACAAATTGCATCCCGTCAATCTCCACCAATGACCATCCCAGAGCTCAAAACTGCTCTTTGCCAGGAGTGTAACCTATTGCCAACCGAGCTCTTGAACAACCTCATTGAAAGCATGGAACGCAGAGGTGTATGACTTGTGTGGCCGCTAGGGGTGACCATATCCCATACGGTACCATTTTCCCCATGTTTCGTGCGCATAAAAACCATATTGAAATAAAACATATTTAATTAAACGGTTTTGTCTTTTGTCACATTGGATGTTGGATTATGAAATAAATATACTGATACTGATTATGTTTAATTTTTGGACACGAGTGTACAACTCGGTTTTAAGCTTACCCTGACAGCTTTGGATGTCTAAGGTAATTTAGAATGAAACACTCCTTACTGGACTCTTTTGTAGTTCATATTGGGTACAGTATGATTCCCTCAACAGAGCTCAGTGAGTTCAACATGGTACCTTCATAGGATGCCACCTATGAAAAATGTCTAAAACTAAGATTTGTGTCATTCTGCAAACACTCTTTTTAACCGTAAATGACATTGCTAATAATGTACCATATTTCCGGATGGAATACCGACATTTCGTTACAAGACAATTCGCGACGGGCAATTCGTTTCTGCGACAAGTCGTATTAACGAGACATTGTAAAATTCTAAAATGTTTAAAAGAATGGTATTGGCTTTTTTTTATTGTATAATTTAACAAAAAAAATGCATGATTTACGATGTCTTCTGTTTTAATCATGAGCGACGCTTTTTAAATAGACTAATGATAGAATAAAATGACCTTACAGTCGCGTTTTTTATCAGGTCGTTGCATATCAAATGTCGGATTGCAGAGGTCATCTTTAATGGCTCTCTAGAAAGGACACCTTCACACGTGCTATTCGAAATAACCCCCATTGCAATCCAAACATTGTTGCCAACGATTTGCCCTCTCCGATAGAATCCATGGTCACGGGACTCAATAAACTCCCGGAATGCGTTTTCGACGTCTGCTTGGGTTAGGAATGTTTTCCTCTGGAGAAAATTGCCCAGGCTCTGGAAAGGATGGTAGTCGGTAGGGGAGAGGTCCGGAGAGTACGGGGGTGTGGATGCATCTCGTAGCCCAGAGCCTGTAGCGCCTGCACGGTAGTTCGTGCAACGTGCGGACGCGCGTTGTCATGCAGCGCGATTTCCACAAGTGCAGGTTGTTGCTGACACAGTTTTGTGTGATGCAGTTCACGACAGTAGGTCACAGCGGTGATCGTCTCCCCCTGCTGCAGGAAGCTGTAATGCACTACACCACGGATGTTCCATCAACATTTGTCCGTAAGTTCATGTGGGGCCCATTTGTCCTTCGTTTTTCATCTTGTCGATGGTCCTAAGGTGTCTACTGACAGTCGACGCTGATACAGCATCATCCCCTGCAAGGTCCCGAACAGTTTTTGATGAGTCCTCTTCCACAGATCGCTTCAGATCAGCGTCATTCAACACGTTGGGCGATATGCCGCGTGGCTCATTTGCCGTGTCCGTCACTCCTGCCCGGAATTTTCGAAATCAACGTTGGGCAGTACGTTCGTTTATGGTGCCTGCACCGAATACCTCCATGCATGATGTTTCGAGAGGCGTTGGATGCAGTGTGATTCAACCTGAACTCGTAATGCATTACCACACGTAATTCGTATGAAGTCATGACTATCTTCTCTTGGGTTCAAACGCTATTAAATATCATCGCAGACATGCAGCTGGTCGCTGATAGGTTTATCTCTGGGAATGTAGGCCTACCACTTTGTTATGGTTACTTACCACTAAACGTGGAAACCGTGCTGAAGCGCGGAACCCATCTCGAAATCCGACATTTCATATGCAATGACCTGATATTTAAGAAAAAGCGAATATTACCTGGTCCTCCTCTTTTATCAACTGATACTTTCCCCTTATTCTACTGATCACTATTGTAGTGAAGGCATTGTGGAAGCAAAAAGGGAATTCGTAGACATGGAACACTATTACCAGTCACATCATTGTCATGTGGAAATCTCAAGGAGGAGCAAAGTGAAACCGCGAGACGAATGAAAAGTGGTACAGAAAGAGATCGTCGAGTGTTACACGATGTCATCAGAAGTCTTCATCTGAAACAGTTGCTAGAGTTCCATAATGCCATTTCAAATAATGCCACTTCAAGTAATCATCATTCATTGGGAACGGAGGTCCTAGGTTTACATGACAGTGCTACCGCTGATAAGCTCCACTTCAACAAAATCAATACGCCATGACGTATAAAATGGTGACAGCTCGCCGACACTGGATCATGGATCAATGGAAACATGTCTTAAGGAGCGACGAATCTCAAGAGGATCAATGACCAAATTGTTCCAGCAGCAGTGACTATGCAGGTCTGCAGGTTACCTTGACATTTGGGTCAATTTTGCACTAACAACATTGTGGCTACAGTATAGGATTGGACTATTCTTGTACCGACTTGACAATGCTCATTTATTCTAATTCATTTTAAATAAATAAATAAATAAATAAATAAATAAATTATACATAAATAATAAAATTGATAGACTCGAGCCTGTATGTCGTAATCTGTTATAGACTTTGCGTGTACAAAACAATTGAAGCCTCTAATTAAATTTGGAGCGGGGGGGGGGGGGAGGAACCAATCAGGATGATGAGTGTGAGGCTGAACCGATGGCACGTGCCTCCTCGCCCTCGAGTGGAACGCTACCGCCACGTGTCCGAGAGTGGGGACAATGCGTAAATGGACATAGTTTGTCAATAAAATATTAAAAATTTGTGGTAATAAAAATGCATTTAACACAGAATAGTCCAATATAAAATAGTAACATGATAGAAAAGTTGAAAACGAAAGCATCTCTTTTCTGCCAGTGTACAAAATCTTTTGTTTCAGATTTTGAAATCCTTATACATGGAGATAAACCAGAGGTGCGATCCCAAAATCTGCCCAAGTACAAAAGTCTTGTCTGTTCCTCCGGATCTATAATAGATCTAAAAAGAAAACATATCGATTGTGCCCACGACCTGCCGACACTCCAGAAGGGTTTGGCATCGTTGCACAGTATAACTGTCATCGCGACGCATCATTACAATTTAATATTTCTCATGCTTCATCGGTTCGAGTCTCGATCGTAAATGGGTTGCCATCAACATGCACATTGTAATCTGAACTTGCAAACATGTTTTATGCATGTATGTTCTCATGTTGATCATACAGTCCTGATCTTGCTCCATGTGAATTTTCGTTATTCCTTCACGTGAAGAATAAACTGAAAGGGGGCAAATTTTCAAACGCGAGGAGCTTTTGACGAAGGAGTGGGATACGAGTGTGCCTATAGCTTCCGGATAAACATGGAAGAAATGATATTAATGGAAATTTGGAAGGAAAATTTTCGCGACCTGGTTGTGGAATTTTCCTTCCATTTTTCATTTATTAAATTCTTACGGAAGAAATGGTTTGTTTTTTTCCCCTAAAAAATTGTAATTTACGAGCATAAGATATCCAGAACATAACTGATCCCAGACAATAGGGACTCTATTATCAAGAGTACCACATATTCCTGATATTGGTAAAGAAAAAGCTCTAAAAATTGAAAATTACATTGTTATGAATATGTTATTGTTATAAATAATGTACCACATTGAAAAATTACAATTTTAATTATTATACACCTTATATATAGTATTTAACTATTTATATATTAAAAATTTAACATTCATATTTAATTGCAATAGTTTCATGGAACTTGTAAAATTTTCCTTTCTTGTCACTAGAGGACAGCTCTAATTCAAATACGTACTCCAAAGAATTGGGTAAAAAAACATTTGGACGGAGAACGAATTTTTCTTCTTTTTTTTTTTCTTTATACTAATTTTAAATGATAAACATTGTGCTATTTTGGTATTAATGTTGCACTACAACTCCACTGACATTCACTGAAAATTGAAAACGGTAGTGGCAATTTGAAGAGGAAGTGCTGATGCTAGTGTCTAGAAGAAATTTATGTTAATCATCATTTTTATTATTAAAGTTGATAAAGTTGATTAAAATCGTGCAATTTTCTGCTATGTATTCGACGGAAAAATCTTTCGAATTATACCTCTTTCCTTCTTTTTAAAGTTTTCCACAGGGGTATTTAGGAAAGAATTTCTAATTTAATAAAGGATATTATTAAATAATATTTTAAACGTAAAGGTTTAATTTAGTTATAATTCATTCTCTTTCCTCACGTTGTATTGTGCTTGTGCAATAACTAATTATTATCGAAACGTCCATTCTTTTGTTTACTAAAGTTAACTTTCGTCCAATTTGGACATCTTCAATCGTTACAACTGAAATTCTTTGATTTTTTAAATTTCTAACAATGCTTGATATTAACAATGATATTTATTTTTGATGATTATATTGTTTTATTTGTTGAGATAATATGATAATAAATTTATTTTTCTTAAATACAGTTTATATAATTTTCTTAATTTATATTTATTTTTTAAACATTTTAAACATTAATTACTTTGTTTTTACTCAATATTTCTTTTGTTTTTTCTTCTTTTAAAATTTGGTTAAATAACAGGTTACTATCTATTAATTCTAGTTTATTTAATATTTCTTGTGGGTAGTATTTCTTTAACATAAAAATAATTTATTTTCAATTATTAAAATTTCTCTCTTATTACTAGTATTGTAGATTAATTTACATGTTTCTTCGAAGTTACCAATTGTGTGTTTAATTCTCCAGGGGGTAGGGGTGGGGGGGGGGTCGAGTTTGGTATCATTAGATGTCCCCCTTCGAGACGAACATTTTTCATTCCACACTTTTTTTTGATCCGATGTGTGGTTCTCGAGATATTTTAATGTCTTCAGATAAATTGAACACCCGGTATTCTTTGAATCTGGTTTCTAGAGTTCGATGATAAGTTTTTTCGATATAAATCTTATTATATTCTTTGCATTTTATTTCGTATACTCCACTTTTTTTCTTCTTTCATAATTTCTCTTTTATTCTTTAACAGTGATATTAATCTGTTTTTGGATTTGAAAGTCACTTCTATTTTTTTTCTTTTGGTATTTTATTTTTAACTTTGTTACTTATATTTCCTTGAAATGTTAGACAGATTCTTTTCTTTTCTTTTGTACCTATGTTGTTTCTCTTTGTTTTTCTCTAATTTCTGTTGCTATTTTAAATATCATTTTATTCATTTGGTCTTCTTTGTAGCCATTTCCAATTCCGATTTCGTTTATTGTGTCGAGTTCTTCTTTCATCGGAAATTTTATTACTCTATTGATAAGGATGGTTGGTATGATTATGGGTTGGTATTTAGGTATTTCGTATCTTTTGTAATTAGATTTTTATTATGGGTTCTTAAAATATACTGTATTATTCGCATCCTTTTTATGAAATGTCATTTTACCCCTAACGTTTTTGTCCTATTGAAGATAGAGTCCTAATTGCAATTTTTTTATGTATTCCTTAGACAAGTCCAGCACATATACCAGCATATTTTTTGCACGTGGGACTGTTTATAATGAAATTAAGAGGAATACTGTCTTCCAAATACTGCTGAGTCTGTTTTGTTCTTGTGCCAGGTGGCAATTGAGCATCGTCTAATTAGTCTAAATCTAACGCCAAAAAGCGATATTTTTGTTGATGAAAATGAAGCTTTGCTAGTGGCTGGGGCTACTGGGGTTATAGCCACCCCCTCATTGGCCCTAAACATACACCAGTTAGATAATTTGTAAAGATTTTTAATACTCCAATATTTTTACAAATATACATTTACAAACTTCAGTATAGAAAAGACCCCAGGACCATCATTTCCCTGGGGATGGGAGGTGGTTATTCGAAATAGCTTATAACACATTAGTCAAACCACCTGATTTCCCCCCCCCCCCCCTGTTTAAGTTCTTGATCCGCCACTGTTTGCAATACATTTTTTATTGGAGAAATAACTAAAAAAATACCGGTTTCGCCTTTTATACCCGCTTCTTCAGGCTATGATGATGATAATAATAGAAGCTGCTTTTTAAAATTTGATATAAGGTATTGCTTACAATAAACATGTTATTTACAATGAGTTTTGATATACAACAACGGTTGGTCAGGAAAGAATTGATTGTAGAAAAATTATATGGGATAAAATACAAATAATAGGCAATTTTTTCGCTATAAAAGATCAGAAATGGACGCTAAATTTTTTAAAAAAAGCAGCTTCTATTATCATCATCACAACCTGAAGAAGCCGGATATAAAAGGTTGTTAGTCATTTCTCCAATAAAAATTTATTATAAAGCCATTAATATCACACAATACAAGGATTTTTCAGAATTATACTAATATTTTGTTGGTCCAAATGAAAGAAGAAATAAATGTCATCGCAAACATACACATGAATTAAAGATCTGGTATTGCAGTAATGCCGGCCTGCTCCATTGACAAAAGTCAAGTTAATGTACCTTAGCAAAATTCAAAATAAAGACATAAATAACGCTATGTATACTTAATAAATAATGATAGAACTAATCAAGGAAGTGCTCAACTTAATATTCTCAGAAGCCACAAATTGAGCTGATGCTTCAATTGAATTTTCACGGTGTAGCAGTTGGCGATTTCGTCCGTATTCTTAGCTTCAGATCATCGACACCTTTACTTAGGAGGGTTTTCATAGAATGGAAGGACATCCTGTATATTTTAATGAACAATATCGTCTAGTTTCATATGACATTTAGAAGATATACCATCTTCTCTCGTTAAGGAATAGAGATGGTCTAACAAGAAACTTCCAAGCTTTCAACCTACAATGAGGTACAGTATTTATTTGAATTTGGGCTCCTAAATGTCTTGGTCTAATTACCTTCAGGTCCCGACAGTCTGGAGCTGTAATTTCAAAGTTAATGCCAATGATTCGTTAATAAGACAGGTCAAAAAGAAAATATTTCGATGATGAAATCAGTCAAGTTTGAAAACTATCATTGTGCTGGATAGGAATACAGCTTTTAAAATAACTGAACAGATTAAAGGCACAACACTATTTAGTTGTCGTTAAAGAGTGTTGCGCTTTTAATCTGTTCAATAGTACGATCCACATAAATACTTAATTTGTTTTAAAATAACTGTTTGATCTAGCTTCAATAATACAGAGTTTCCCGTAACATTACATATAACTCGCGGGTTTTTTTGTTTTTGTTTTTTTTTAGTACAAAGCGTAATTAATTGTTTTAAAGGTCATTTATGCAATTACAACATGAAATTGTGAAAAATATTTAAATTTGAGCAAGGAACCAAAATATTGTTTTAGTATATTATTTGACCAGCGTTATTATTACGGTATAGGGAATTTTAAACTGTTTGATTTTTTCTTCTGTTTTCTGTTTTCATAATTCCATGATTCTATAATTTGCTATTTTCATTTCGATTTCAATTATATAGCAAAATCCAATCGGAAGTAATAAATTTTCAAATTTTGTTTTTTTCTCTCCAATAGGCTATATTACAGGATGCTTATTTCAAAAGAAGCCTTCAGCTTCCTGTAATTTCCTCTGATATAGCAATAATTTATTTACTTATTTCATTTATTATTTTATTTTGTTTTTTTTTTTTTTACCTGAAGTAACATCGTTCTTGAAGAAATTTTTATTGTTACTTTTTAAAGTTTTTTTTTCTTTTTTTTTTTTTTTTCCTATTAAATTTCACCCACGCAGTCCAAGTCTCTCTCTAGTTTATTCGTCAATCATTAGATTCGATCATGAAAGAATGGATTTAACGCACTTGGATTTCGTAATCTAAAATCTTTATTTTTAAACCTGCATTTAAATTTAAAAGCGGTCCTCAGGCGGTGCTTTGCCAGTTTACGAGTATTCTTTGTAAACTCATTTATAACTGGTCTGCTGTTCGGAGGAGTCTGGGGCGAGTTTTGGCTGGGCACACGACGCTCTTCTCTCTCTTTCCTACGAGATTTATGGCCCCTCGACATTCTCCGCATGTCTTGGTGGCATTTTTGTTTCTTATTTACATTTCCATTTAAAAAACATTTTGTCACTTTGCTTTAATTAAAGAGTAAACGCACTAAAAGTCGTTCTGTGGATTTATTCATCCTTAATAAGGTTCGTAGTAGAGGTATATTAAGGTTAATCAAATAGCCGTGCTCTTAAGTTATTCCGTATATTTGCTCGAACGGATGTAACAACTTTTATAAATTTTTACTGGTACGATATGTGTTTTATGTTAATTTATGTATTTCTCAAAAAAGTCGATAAAGATAAATTCTGTGCATTTGAAACTGCTTTAATGTCGTGTAATCTAACCCGTGAAGGTTTAATTTTACATGCTGCTGATGCAGCCCCCGAAAATTTTCATGACCATGCCATTTAGTTATTTAGAATGTTTGCCAAGGGTAGCTAAATTTTTTCGAATTATTTGGTTTTTTTATGCTCTGATTTTCACCGACTCCGATGTATATGTACAATAAATACATGAGTAATTTATAAATCGGTAATGCATTATGAATAAAAAATTGCTCAAAGTTAGTGTAGTGACAAGTTTATATCAAAAAGCTCTGAAAGTATGAATTAATTAAATTATTTAAACCCAAAAACTAAATTTAATAACTTTTTTTATCTGCTTTTCTAAATCTTTTCAAATTGGCTTCTATAGCTTTTACAACGTGATGTTGGGCTAAAATGAGTTAAGATCTAAATTGCTCTGATACTCTACTGACAAAAGAGCAAAAAGCAAGAATTTATCCAGTATCGTCAGATTCTGGAAAGTTGGGTCAGCTTCTTCTTCCTCGACTCGGCAGTTATGCAATGACAGCACATTATCATATTTTGCATTGCTTATTAATTTATATCTACATTATCCTAGCCACAATACAGGGTGTAAATTTTAAGTTGACAAAGCAGAATAACTCGAAAAATAAGCTTCACACGAAAAAATGCGTATAATCCAAAGTTGATTATTTTCGAGGGGGCATCTGCTGGTGCTAAAATTAGCCCACCCCCCCCGGCCCCTGGGGGTGGGGCGGGGGGCAACTTTAAAATTTCAAATGGGAACCCCTATTTTTTATTGCAGATTCAGGTCCTACATAAAAAACTACGTACATTTTGTCTGAAACATTTTTTTTTATTTTTGGTAGATGGCGCTGTAATTCAAGAAAATCCATTTTCTCATTTTTGCGTGGAAATGGTTACGGAGAAATAAAAAATACTTATTTACTTCGTAAATTTTGCCGCAAAGTTATTATTTTATTATTTTTTGCCGCGGATTAGGATAATTTTGTTTTGTTTCGTGGTCATGAGGCCACACAACTTTATAATTATCAAACAAATCAACTGATTAGCTAACTAACTAACCGAACATCCTACGTACTAACGAGTGAACTCATTAACTAACAGAGTAAAAAAGTAAAAGACTGTGTAAAGATGAAGTTATTCCCGTTTAAGATTTGGTGGTCCTTAAAAGGACCGATTGTTTTCGTTTTATTTTTTCTTATTTGCAAATACTTGCAAGTAAATGAATTTCGGGGTGCTTGTATTTCCAGTGAGTCCCCTCGCCTCTCACTTTCGGCCTGCTTGTTGTCCTTAAATCCCTTGCATCTCGCCGTTTTATGAAATTAAATGTTCAAATTGATGACCTCCAACTTCGATGCATTTATTGACTCGTTTTGTAAATTCCTGAACACATCTTGATAACATGTCTGGTGTAATTGCAGCGCAAGCATCTCTTATTCTTTGAATCATGTTTTCGCGAGTGGTTGGCGTTTCCTTATAAACGATATCTTTGAGGTAACCCCATAAGAAAAAATCTGGCGATGTAAGGTCAGGCGATCTGGCTGGCCAATTCACAGGACCTTCCCTGCCGATCCAGCGACCATGGTAAAGTCGATGTAGTACTTCGCGCGCTACTAATGAATAATGCGCTGGACAACCATCATGTTGAAACCACATGTGTTGTCGAAGTTCAATACTCAGGTCTTCAAGTAGATCTGGTAGTTCATTTTCAAGTAGGTTACGATATTTGTTGCCATTCAAATTACCGTCTATAAAATATGGACCGATAAGTTTATCGCCAATTATCCCACACCAAACATTAATTGACCAAGGTCGCTGATGGTTGACTTCTCGAATCCAGTGTGGGTTCTGTTCACT
The DNA here is from genome assembly GCA_023313115.1 of Rhysida immarginata. NCBI lineage: Eukaryota > Metazoa > Arthropoda > Chilopoda > Scolopendromorpha > Scolopendridae > Rhysida > Rhysida immarginata. The sequence goes on along the minus strand of JAHWFO010100943.1, from coordinate 1,124,037 downwards.
CCAGTAATGCATGTTATGTCGATTAACTTCCCCGTGGTTTGTGAATGTTGACTCATCGGAGAAAAGAACTCGTGCAAAAAAATGTTGGTTTGTTTGCATCTGCTGAAGTGCCCAGTGACAAAACGTTAGACGGTTTTGGTGGTCATTGCCATGTAGTTCCTGATGCATAGATACATGATATGGATGAAATTTGTGGAGCTTCAGCATTTTCCAAACACTCATATGTGAAATTCCTGATTGCCTTGATATTTCTCTTGTGCTCGCATGTGGATTATGAGCCACAGCAGCTAGGACTGACACTTGATTGTTTTCTCCACAAACAGTAGCTGCACGGGTTCTTTTTTTCTGGTTCACACTACCTTCCGCAGTAAATTGTTTAATAACTCGAACAAAAGAAGACCGTGATCGCGTTTGGCCAGGAAAACGCTGAGCATAAAGCGCGACTGCATTATCAAAATTTCTCCCACTTTCTCCATAAATGTACACCATCTCAATTTTTTCTTCCACAGAAAGATAATTCATAATGTAAATTCAAAAGCAATACGGCGTTGTACACTCACAAAAACAGTTGAAAAATTACAATCTTTTCTTCTAAAGATCAGAATTTAAAATGTAAACATTCTGAAAAAAATGCCAATGTTTACGTTATTTGTTTGTTGACGAAATGTCTTCAAATTACATTGTAGTTAAAACAATGTAGGAATCGAAATGAATAATAAATTAGTTATTTCCACGCAAAAATGAGAAAATGGATTTTCTTGAATTACAGCGCCATCTACCAAAAATAAAAAAAATGTTTCAGACAAAATGTACGTAGTTTTTTATGTAGGACCTGAATCTGCAATAAAAAATAGGGGTTCCCATTTGAAATTTTAAAGTTGCCCCCCGCCCCACCCCCAGGGGCCGGGGGGGGTGGGCTAATTTTAGCACCAGCAGATGCCCCCTCGAAAATAATCAACTTTGGATTCTACGCATTTTTTCGTGTGAAGCTTATTTTTCGAGTTATTCTGCTTTGTCAACTTAAAATTTACACCCTGTATATGCGCTTGGCATAAAAAGTTCCCATAGCAATCTTATAACTATCAAAGCTAGGAGTGATCGTTATTGTTAATTCTGTGGATATTATTACAAAAGGAAACGAATTTAACTTGCAATATCTGATTTCAATATGCCTGACAGATTATCGATGTACTTAGGGCGGACCCCGGATCTATGCACGGGGCCCGATGAGAGGCAGCCAGCAGGGCTCCTCGGTAAGACTCATGCTCATCCTTATGTAATCCAAGTTGTCAATCGAAGAAGATTATAATTAGTCGTTTAATCGGACACGCCCTTTGTTACACATCGAACAGTTTATTTTGCACTGTAAACACGTTATTTAACTGACTACGCCCAATCTTTATTACATTGGACTGACTAGGTGATATGGTTTCAGACCATTTTGATCAACACCCCGTATCGTCATCTTCTGTTTTAAACCTTATGTTATCTGATATAAGAATGCTTAATATGAAACAAAAAGATTTCCCTTTGCTAATGTGCTCTAACAGCAGCTTTAAACACTTAAGAACGCGACTGCGGGTGGTATTCAGTGAGATAGTGCGCAAGAGCCACCGGTTCAAAAGTCAAGTGAGGTAAATCTAAAGCAATGCGTACCTCGATAGAAGAGTTATTTATAAAACCAGTCTCGGCATCTTTTCGTTATTATTTGTAATATAAAATTTCTTTTTAAGATATTTGTTATGATTTTTCTCTTTAATGAATTTCGCGTGAGAAGTAAACTTTTCAGTGACTCTTCACTTTTTTTTCCATAATTATATAACCAGTTATAGAATTCTTACATAAGTATTGTGTAATATTTTTCGGCAAACGGTGGTTAATACACTATGGAACATGGAAATTAAACTGCGAGATACAAATTTAATTAGTTATAGAGAGAAATAATACAGAAATATGAGTTTTTGAAGGAGAAAATAGTACATTTAGTCAGCTAGGGTCAATAACTCATATCAAAGATTAAATCAGCGCTTTTTCAAAAGGTTAAAATATCGCATGTAAGTTAAATTTAAAAAAGAAAGTATGCAAGGTTGTATTTTAAAAAAGGAGTATAGAAATTTTTTGACTAACTACGCAAATTTGAAAATAAAGACTTTCTTCAATGCAGCAATGACAAAAACATAAGCATCAAAGATATAAGCAAAATATACCTTATTCCTAATCTAGGACTTCGAACCCAGATTGCTTATAATAAAATTGACTACTATTCAAAACAAATCGAAGGGGATATGATCTTGTTAAATTTTTGGAAGAATTCATTTATAGTCTTGGAGTCAAATAAACTCCTGAGCATTGTCAAATTATCTAACTGAATGGCTCTTCTACCGAAGATAGTTAAACATTACCATCCTCTCTTGAGATTTATTCAGTGCCGTCAATTTTGTTTTAAAGAGGAAGTGATATAACTTTTCTTTTTAAATTAATAAGCTTAAAAAATAAGTTTCCCTTTTTACCGTTAGTAATAACGCTTCTATTTTCTAGTATAGCAATTTTGTTTCAATGTTTGATCACTAATCTTTATTCGCTTTTTCGTCGTTCCTTTACAAACATTTTCATTTTCTTATGATCTCATCTGACTCGTGTTTCCCTCTCGGATTTTATTGCAGTACAATATAATGTTCAAAATTATAAATACATACATGGAACTAATCCAATTTCAGGCGAAATTCTGTTTAATTTGTTTTTCCTTCTCGTTTAATCTAACAAAATCGTTTCTTCAGAGTTTCTATGAAGGAAAGCGCTTGTGTAATAACTTGGCGCCGAACCTTGTTAAAATCGCGATAGATTTCCTTCCAAAGTTTCGCGCTCAGCACAAGCAATCCACTGTAACATCATGTCAACACAACTTGTCCATATCGTCTTCAAAATAATGAAAGAAATCATTTTATTTAATGCGTGATTCTAAATATCGAATAATTTCTTTTCCCTAACATTCACAATGTTTTCCTTGTCACTTCGGACATCTCAAATTCTTACTTTTTCCAAGTAGTGATTGAAGAGCGTTATTATTTTTTAAAATATTAAAATAATAAGAATTTTTTTCTTAGACGAATAGCTCAACTGGCAGCACGTGTCAGCTGGAAGAGAATAGTATCCGCAATCTCGTTCTCCAGACATGGGTGTATGTGTGGGTGTATTTGTACAGAGAGCAGCCCCCGAGCACCAAAGTGTGTTACGCAACGAGGCACGAGTGGCCTGAAGGTTATCGTGGTGAACGTCAGGAGGGCTGTGCTTCCCTTGGCATTTGCTAAATGTTTACCTTTTACATAACTGGAGTGTTGAGAGAGTAATATTTTTTTGACTCTGCGTAAAACAAGCGCCTCCTGATACTTTGTCTGATTAGCATTTTTCTCTTACCACTTAATATGTAGTGCGAATTCGTTTTTTCAATTTGCTTTTTGCTTCTTATCATTCAGTCTGATTGTTGAAGGCACTCAATCATAAGAGTCAGGACGTAAATTTCACTTAACAAAAAAAAAAAAAAAAAAAAAAAATAGAAATAGTTTGGAAAACAATCTTATCAGTTGGAAGTAGAGAAGATAGTTAAAAAATTACTCAGATCGTTTTAAGATAACTTTTAATTTATAAAACGAATTTCCTACCGTTAGGAATTCATTCAATTATCTTGATATTTGAGTTTCTATGTAGGTTACTCCAAAAGTAAAGATTCTAACGCATGAGGTTATTATAATTTGAAAATATTTGGTAGATTGTCCATTTATGTAAATTATCTAAATAAGTAACGTTTGCTAAATAATTCACTTTTTATGTTGCATTTAAATTACAAAAAGGAAGAAAAAGTTAATAATTATGATAAATTTGCAATCAATACATATTAAGGCTATCTTTAAGATTTTTTTCGAATTTTTCTGTGTATATACTTAACGAATTTTATACGTTTATCCTTATTATTAATATTACACACTTATAAATCTCAGACATTAATGTGTGGGTGTTGCACGTATTACAAAACAGAAGAATTTGAAATAATAATAATATTCTAGGTATTTTTATAAATATCTTCTTTTCTATGAAATAACGTTTATCCTAGTGTTTAGGAAATTTTCGTCATTGTAGTTTCAAAACATTCGTTTCTTCCTGCACCACTTCGAGATTGTAACTAGAAACCAATTTTAGCTCTTTCGATTTGGATTCTTGCCTCTTGTGCGGGGTCCATGTCTCGTAAATTTTCAATCCAACCAAAAATTACACTCTCTTTGCCTCTGAAGTTGTACAATTATTCTTCTAGTTTTTCCGCGAAAGCTATCCAATCGCCTTGATATTAATATCCATTTAAAAACTGCTTTTCCATTCAATTTTTGGATGAGAATGTTTTGCATTTGCAGGTTGTATGGAAAATGTTCACTTATTTGCTTTCATTGAAGAAAGTTGATTCAAATTGGGCGATAAATAGAGTTGATTTAATTAATTTCATAAAAAATGTCGGGTTTGAATAGAAATTTGCTTTGATAAATGAAAGCTGAAATAAGCAAAGAAGAATAAAATCTCAACAAATTTATGAATACTTAAATTTACTTACAAATCTAGCCAATTAAAAAAAAAAGACAATGCCTGTATTAAAAATTGCATAAAAAGGCCTAAAATGGCTAAAACTTTATTGCAGTCTTCAAAATAAGGTTGCCTGGTTAAGATAATCCCATGATAAAAAGGGATGATGAAAAGCTTCAGAAAGAAGTTCTTGGGTGTTTGATGGAATGCAAAAACTGTGATTATAATTATGCCGATCAGTCTGGCATAATTTGTGAAAAAATGATAGAGCCATTAGGCTACATGGCTGTAATAATTCTATGGCTCTGAAGCTATTGTCATAGTCATTCCTGATTGGAGCAAAATAGATATTATAATTTATAGGAATATTTACCAGAAACGTATCACCAAAGAATGTAAATTATCCATTTAAGTTCTTTGATCTGGTCTCGCTGTGCGCGACCGGTCGCATGTTTCCGTTTTCAGCGTCAGTTTGGGTCGTAGATGATTCATGCTGATGATTAGAAAAAGTTGTTATTATTCCATCAATATTATTATATTCCTCCAGAGAGGAATAAATTCGCTCTATGGGCTTAAGGATTGTTTTAAAGATCATCCCATTCTATTTTAATGGACTTAAACAAAATGTATAAGTACTAAACAAAACTCTACCTAAAAATGTATAAGTACATTAATAGTTAGGTCCGATTATTATAATTGAAAGTAAAAATTAATGTAAGCTTTGAAGTGTCATATTGACGGATGTAAACAAGATTAAACTCGAAGATTTAGAATGCTGCTGAAACGACCCAAACTAATATTGACCAGTTATACACAATGAGCCGTTATTTTTTAGACAGGATTTTCGCAACCGCACACAAATGGTTGGACTTTATGGAACCATCCCCAGTGATTTTAAAGCAACATTTGCTTCCCCAAAGACAGACCTGACATAGTAAACAATATTAGTAAGCTATAAGAACCAGTGGTTTGCATTTTTGTATCTCTTAACTGGTTGATTACAGAGAATAGTGTAGTGATATAATTGGCAGTTAGGTAGGACTGATCGGTTGCGTAAGTGGTCGTTATAGACAGGTTTTTAGCATAAGAGGGGATTGAAAATATCGGTCGCTGGTCGCGTTAGACACGTGATCGTTATGCTAACAGATTTCCCGTGTGTAACTTTCTGCGGGGCCAAACAAAAGTGGTCGTTAATCTCAGATGGTTGTTATATATAGGTGGTCGTTAGCACAAGTTTTAGTGTACATAATTTTTTTTTTAATGTGATATTCATATTTATTTGAGATTGCATCAGCTTTTTTTGTAATTGCTTTTCTTTAAATCTGATGAAGAGCAAAGTTTAAGCTCGAAAACGTTTATGTGAATTTCTTCTACTTCTGATTTTTCCACTCTTCGTTGATGTTTTTGTTATTAGGTTTTTGTTTGTGCGACTAGGACATCATCTTTATTAATAATTGGACTTAATGCAATTAACTTTCGGCATTTTAATCTGTCACTCACTGAGGAAGCGATGCATTGCTTACCCAGGAAGTCTTGTTTTAAAGACTGCAATGAGTTTTAGCCGTATTATTTGCCTTTATGCAATTTTTAATATTATCCTATTTTAATTGTATATATTGATTATTTTTGTAATTAAATTTGCTTTAAGTATTTAAATTTTATTTAGATTTTATTCCATCTTTACTTATTTCTGTCTATCTATGTAAATTCTGCTTTTGACTATGATATGTTGTCTCGAGCGTAGAACATTGCTTTACTTGCCTTTCATCCAACCATAGTCTATTTAAAAAGAGTCTATTTATATAGTGTTTCAGAAAATTTGATATCATTTAAGATATAAATTTTTGAATAGCTAAAGAGTTTAGGCAAATTAAACTACACAGGCGCAATGTTGAGAAAAATAAGAATTGTTCATAAAATTTTTAATAAAGCTTGTGAATTTCATGAGCGATTTCACAAGTTTTCAATAAACGCACCGGCTATGACAGTAGTCTAGCTCCTTCCGTACACGATACCGCATGTCTTGGATAACCATTACACATTAATGCCTAGCGATATATCGTTTTTTCGAAGTACAATCGATTTTTTTTTAAAATCGATTTGTCGATTTTCGATGGTTTTCGGCAATTGATAAATCGATTGTGTATGTCGAAGATATAAAGCCACGTTAATTTTGAAAACGAATGATAGGTTCAGAAATTTTGAAACAAATTTGTTTTACAGTCTTAAGGATCCTATCGGTAGAAGGGTGGATCATAATACTGTTCCTATTGATTAAACAGGTGGTGGCCTTACAGTATAACAGAGGGACATCAGGAGTTCCAACTAGTTTCGCCATTTATTCCCGGCTTTGTCAAGGATATATACAGCAAGAGGCATGCAAGCCTTTATATACAGAACAGTGGTACAACTTATGCATATACATGAAACAATAGGATACAAAAGAATTAAAGAGGAAATAATAGCCAACAGGATAAATAGAAAAAGCACAGAATTTTGAAATATAATGGCCAATAGAATAAAAAGGGTGTAAACGCTAATTTTTATAAATTATACAAAAAGAAAATATACAAAAGGGATGGTGCGCGTTTACGCGGACCGAAAAGAGAACTTATCCGGTTGTCTGAGGACAAGAGGATTTACAGAAAAATAAACAGGCAAGAAATAACAAAATGCAAAGGAAAGCAAAAACCATAATAAAGAAACCGAGAAAAAGGGATCATAATAGATCGGATAATCGATCTATTATGATCCCTTTTTGAAACTAGTTGGAACTAGTTGGAACTCCTGATGTCCCTCTATTATGAAACTAGTTGGAACTCCTGATGTCCCTCCTGATGTTATACTGTAAGGCCACCACCTGTTTAAGGATCCTTTTTAAGAAAATAGATCTTAAGGAAATAGAACTAGGAGATCAACCAAAAGAAGCTATCTGGCATATGAGACCTGTCAAATAAGTTTAAATACAAAATCACAGCACTTATATCAAAACACCAACGAGCCATCATCCAAATTTAAAACCGTAGCTAGAAATCCCGGTCAGGGATCTACTGGATATTTGGAAAGACTTAAAAGCAGCACATGAAGGCATTTATGATATTGCCATAAAAAGCTTACCGTCCCAGATATTTCTGTTCAAAAGCTGAGTTAACTATTCAGAAACAAAGAGAATCAGTTTGGGTACCAAACACTTAGAAAAACTTCTGATTTTAGGAAACTTACTTCTGTTCCAGTGAAAGTAATTGTGAAAACGTTTTTCATATGTATTTTTTTCCCAAACAATCGGATTCGAATCTATTTTTTTCAGGAAACCGATTTGAACAATCGATTTCGATTTTTCATCCATTGCTAGACACATTAACCTTAGACTTTTGAATTGTTCTATACATGTTTTTAAAATGTGAGATCATTTGAACGAGAATTGGCCAAGTTATTAGATTACGAAATGATATCAAAGTATTTGAAACACCCTGTAATTGGACATAAATTTGGCATTACTGTCAAAAAATATTGAACAACTAACTGGTATAGTATAGAGAATTTTTTTGAAATATACTGGATTGCAGGGATAAAATCATACATTGAGATAATATTAAAAAAAATGTTTTGTATACTTAAGTACATATGCAGTCCTAAAACATTTATCTTATATAAATGAAACTCTGCAAATGCTTTCCATTTATTAACATTAATACTTTTTTTATTATTCTCAAGTGACTGACTGAATCAAACAAGCAAGTTGTTTCAAGAAAAGTATGAATAAAAACTATGCAGTTTCTCAAAAATAAACATTAATCAAGTTTTAAGAAATGTTTTAACGCAGGTTCGAGAGGAACCACCTAAAATTGTTTTCTATGATTTATTATCAAGCGATGTTCCCAATATAATTTTTGCCAACAACCCATAAATGGGAAATCCATTGAATTCCTCTGCAATTATCGAATGATGTAGTTTTTTTGTTTGTTTCATTTTCATCTGTTTGCGTAGGATGCCACGTTACTCGTGAATCAATTGCTCACACGTTAACAATTTAACCCCCTCCCCTCTTAACTTTAGCCTTCGGAGTTGGGAGAAAAAAAACAAAATCGAAGACAAAAAAAAAGGATTTGGCGCCGTCGATTAGCTGTCATACCTTGAAAGGATATTCGGAAACGCCCTTGCGTGACGACATTAGACAATTGCGCTGCTTAATTTCAATCAATGGATCCTTCTCACCCTCCACCCCCAAACCTCTATTCTTCCCTCCCCCAACATCCCAAAGAAGTTTTCCTTTTTATCTTTTTTTTTAAACTTGCTTTAATCGTCCTTCATTACATGATTATAGTGTGTTGTGTTTAGGTTATTAAAATCGTTTTTTATGAGGTGAGCCATGTTTTCTTCATCAACATATTGAAACTGACGTCCATCGGACGCAATCTCAGTCATCTGTCATCAAGCTTTATTTAACTATTATAATAATGATGATGATGATAGTTTTATTTGTTGGTGCGCATTAAGTATATCAAAAGCATTATACAGACACTGTAGCATAACAAGAGTGACAGCGTAACTTCCCGTCACGGCAATGTTAATTGAATATTACGATTATAGGAATACCTTACAATAACACCAAGCGCAACGCTCATGTGTTGCCATATTTTATCTGTGGATAATTTTAAAACTTTTTATTATGTTATTTAGTAATGAGACAACGCCTATGCATGCCCATTAAGATGACCATCGGTTATAATTCCCGCGTTTATTTGTGGAGAACATACATTATGTATTAAGTGAATTTAAGAGAGTCATATAAAAAAAAAGATTTATGATATAAATTACGAGGTAACAAAAAATTAGTTCGTTTATAGAATGACTCAAAATAATGATGAAGAAACATTTTCTCCAAATTAAAAAAAAAACTAATATTAAATAATTATTTTCAACTAACAATTGTAAGTAAAAGTTTTTATTAAATTAAAAAATTTAAGAATTGAATTTCTTTATGTTTAGAATGTAAACAAAAATATGAACTTCGAGATGAACATTTTCGAGACTCATTCAGTCGTAGGATGTGCATTGTCGGCTAAAAAAAAAGTTGTTAATTTTTTGGCAAGACATTTGGAGGAACATGCAAACGGACAGCAGACGTATAGGGCTTTACTTCTTTCGAGAGTAGGTAGAGATCCTAAGAGTTCTCTATACAGGAGGTATCAAAATTATGTATACAAACTTTGACGGCTGGTCCGTATATGTCCGAAAATCGTTAATTTTTAAGTAGCAATAAAAGTTTACGTTATATCCCACTTTAGAAACTTATAATAAATGTTCAAAATGTCCTCGCGTGCTTCTACTCAAGAATGCACTCTTCCGACGGTCCCGAATGGTTTCGTAGACTGCCGTGACACGCTGATGAAGTGTTTCTGCATTAGGAATGTCGGCTTCATAATCCAATTTTTTTAGGTGGCCCCACAGATAAAAATCCAAAGAATTGAGATCGGGAAAACATGCAGGCCATGAAGCTGGTCCTCCCGTACTTATCTGCCATGGTATATATCAGCCAGTGCATCTCGAACAATGAGACTAAAATGTGCTGGAGCCCCATCATGCATAAACCACATGCTTCTTCTTATTTGCAGGGGCAAGTCTGGAAGAGTATTCTGAAGAAAGTCCCTGTAGACCATTACCATTCGCGTGGCCATACATAAAAATCATACCTGCCTGCTCACGAAATGGATATTCTACCATGGTTAAAATAAACGCCTTTTAGTTATCTCACTACTACACATGTGAAACGTTGAAGACAGACAAACTACAAATGTATACAAATGACAAATCTAAACGAGTCTCCATGGCAATACAGCGCCATATAGTTGGATTATTCCTCATATTGCATTGAACGTAAACTTTCGTTAATACTTCAAAATCTAATGATTTTCGGACATATGTTTAGTGTATAAAAGTTGAGTGGCCAGTTTATTAGGAATACCCATGACTATGCAAATCCGTTGGCATAGCAATTACTACGTCTTAGTTGATCACGTGACAGTCGGTCCAATATAAAGCGAGAACACGTCTATAATTCGTTACTGAGTTATAGGATCTGAGCGACTTCGACCGCGGGATGATAGTTGGTGCCCAGCGAGATGGACTGTGTATTTCCGAAACCACACGTCTTCTAGGCTTTTTCCGAACAACCATTTCAAGGGTTTACCAGGACTGGTTAAACAACCAAAAAACAGCCAGCCAGAGACAACCTGGTCGCAAATGACTCGTCGATCCAAGGGGTGAGCTTAGGATGGGAATCCTTGTTCGTGCGAATAGAAATGTCACGACTCGTCAGCTAGCCGTGGAGTACAACACTGGACCGCAGAATAACATTTCTGAACGCACTACACGCCTTACATTGGCAAGGATGGGCTACAACATCCGACGCCCAGTCCGGGTACTTCTGATCTCCACCCAAAACCGCAAAAGACGTCTCCAATTTTCCCGTGAACACCAACACTGGACCGTCGACGACTGGAAGAAGGCCTGCTGATCGGATGAATCCAGTTTCCTATTGCACCATGCAGATGGCCGATGCAGAATTTGGAGATAACAGCACGAAGCAATGGACCCCTCCTGTCTGGTTTCCACTATTCAGGCTGGTGGAGGTTCTGTAATGGTCTGGAGATTGTTTACCTGGCATACTCTTGGTCCGCTGATACCTGTAGAACAACGCCTTAATGGTCAGGGCTAACTGAACATTGTTGCCGACTACGTTCATCCCTTCATGGCTACTGTGTTTCCACTATCCAAAGGATACTTCCAGCAGGACAATGCTCCGTGTCACAAGGCTTGTATCGTCATGGAATGGTTCCAGGAGCACGATAATGAATTCAACTTACTCCTCTGGCCACCACAGTTTCCGAATTTGAATCCAATCGAACATCTTTGGAATGAGCTGGAACGGGTTATTCGAGGCATGGATCCACCACCAACTAATAAGCATCAACTGGGAGCAGCTGTTGCATCCGCATGGACAAACATCACGGAACAATGCTTCCAGCTGTTAATTGAATCCATGCCACGGCGAATTCGTGCTGTTATAGCTTCTAGGGTGACGCAACACAGTTTTAGGGGGGTGTTTCTAATAAACTGGCCACTCAGCGTATGGACTACGTTTCTTGTTTTGGTGTGAGGAACCCGCCCTCAAAGTTTGTAAGCGCTCTATTGATATATGATATATAAGAGTGTAACAAAAATAGTAGGCTGGCTATACATATTCGGTTTCTACACTTAAAAATAAGGAGAAAACTGTTCTAACGTAATTCGTTACTGAGTTATAGGTATCGACATGTTTACTTAATTCGTTAGATTAACAATCATTTGTTTTCGGTCAGTTTAAATGAGTAACAATGAGGAATCAATATATACAATCATAACAAATGTTCAAAATAACCTCTACGGGTGGTAATGCATTGCTGAGCTCGTCGGATCCCGGACTACCTCACAGCTCAAAAATTTCGTGTGCCCCTAATTTTCTGGCATCCGCCTTCCACTCTGTACCAAAGATTCTCAATATCATAAACAGGAGTGGAATATCCCCGTGCATAAAAATCCATTGGATTGAGATCGGGAGATCTAATAGGTCTTGCTATAGGTAGGCCATGACATCACGATCAAATAATTCTTTGAAGAATTATATTAAGACTTTATATCAGGTTGTTGCAAAAGTTTCTTCGGTTCTAGAACCCGTGCCCAAGAAGGGCTCATTTTCCGAGAGGGGGTTTTCATATTTTTTCAAACAAATTATTGCATTCGATTCCTGAATATCTTTGCTATATTACATCCAAGAATCAACTTTCTGACTATACATCTGTGAGTGCCATCAACGGTCTGAAATGGACCTTTCACGCGAGCATATTCGAGCAATAATCTTCTACGAGTATTCTGGAAAGATTAGTGCTGCGCAATGTCACCGAAACATTTGCCAACGTTTAGGTGATGGCACTGTTAGTTTACGTACAATAGAAGAATGGTATCGGCGGTTCAGACGCGGAGATAGCACTCTTCAAGATGCACCTCCTCTGGTTGGCCAATCATGATTTCAGATGGTGATCTACGCCAAGCAGCTGATGAAGATCACAATGTAACAGCAGAACAGTTCAAAGTTCACTTTTCAACCATTGCCTGGCATCTGCATGAGCTGAATCTGAATATTCAAGTTCAATCGTTTTTGTGTTGGAATGAAAATCCGGTTAGTCACCCCACTATTTTTTGTTACACCCTATATAATAAATTCCTATACTAGTTCATATTTATATTGGTACTCCATTCGAAACTGCGTATAAATATCTTGTTTTTATTGGATTTTTTATTCAGAAACTTTAAGAGTAAGGAGCTTTTTTCTATCTTCACACTTCTTAAATTGATTTTTAAAGTAGAACAGGCGAAAATAAGTTAAGCAATTTACGTGTTGTTATGAAAATTTCCAATAAACCCTGTCATTTTGAAGGTAATAAACTGGAGTTAATGATCCAAACCTAAGGCTGGAGATAAATGTCCAAACAAGAGATACTAATGGGAAAAACGGAAGGAAAAATTCCGCGACCTGGATTCGAACCAATAAATAAGATAACCAAAAGGAGGAATCAGAACGAGCGTTCTAAGAAGGTAAAAGACTAAATATTCCCCAAAACGGACGGCAAAATTTCCCCCCCAAATATTCATCCATGCATTTTTCCCCCATCGCGGGATTACTAAATATAAAATAGCGAGATGACTGAATTTGTATAAACTTAGCCAAACATAAAACTGTATAGTGCGATCCACATTATACAAATGAAAAGCAAGCACAACGCTGGAAAATTCATTAACTCGTCGAAAATCACTCAAGTTCAGTGTCAAGGCAACTCGCTCGTTAAACATCTCGTATGGCAATTCAGATTTTACTCAATTCTCGACTTGACACCGAATAATAATTATTCTTTCTGACTTTTAAAGAGCTTGTAGGCGGAGGGCAATTTACAGACGCTATAAAATTCCTCTATGATGGGTAGGAGGATGTGGTCTAACAAGCATGGGGATACGTGAAGAAAGAATGTTTGCTTAAATCTTATTATTCCTTCGATCTGTACATATATCAGCACATTATCTATTTGTATTTTAATTATCAATTTGCTCTGATGACACTGCTAAAATTACGTTTGTTTATTTATAAAATGCGTTTGTATTTTCGGTGTACGCTATTTAAATTCCTACACTTCTTTTGGTGACCTTATGTTTTGGAGAATGAGTTTTCGTTTGGACTTGATCATCACAAGTTTCCCATTTATGTTGTGAATAGCTCACGTAAGATGGAAACGGGATTTTTAAAAGACACGTTTACAATGCACAATTTTTCTTGGCCGAAGCTGGATTTGAAGTTTTGGCTATGACAGTAATTATTTCCAAATCAGTTGATTGATTATAGATGCACAAAATAATTGTGAACGCTTTTATTTGCAGAGCACAGAAGATACGAACCTCCACACCTACATCATTCCTCCACAGCATCCCATCATAACAATACCAACAACAACAACAACAACAACGACAAACAATAACACCGATTCTTTCCTTCTTCCTTTAAATTGTTTCTTCTTTTGGCATGGGGCCAAGAAAAGTTTTGTATTTGACTGATCTACACTGGAGAGAATTTTCTTGAACACAATTAAGAGGAGTGGAACGTGAATGGCCCAACTCTCAACACTGCCAATAATTCTGTCTCTGCGCGGATGAAATCCTCCAAACATTGTAAATAACGAACACAGCGAACACAAAAAAAAGCACAAAGAAAAGAGAAAGGAGGAACCAAAATGAGCGTTCTAAGAAAGTAAAGGACTTGTTTGCATTATAGAATGGAAAAAAAAAAAAGTCCGGCAATGGCTTTAATGCAGACTAAAACACCAGTTTTTAATAGATAATAGTTATAATGGCAGATAAAGTAAGTTTGCTGATAATTAAACGTTTGTTCTTCCGTTTGCAACTTAATTATCTTGGCTTAAGAATGCTGGAGAAGACATTTTCAGAAATTTTCTTTGTGAAAAAGAACATAACGGAATTTCATCTGATTTTGTTCCAATTATCTAAAAGTCAGTGTTAGAAAAACTATGAACAAAAATTTCGTGTTTAGTTGATATGTCTTTCAAGATCTATGTATGTCATAGATTCCTGTTAATACTAGGTGGCATTAATTTTTGCTTTTGGTGAAACTTTGCGTAGTGTTAATTTTCAGTTATAGTTAAACCCGACAACGAGCATAAATCCTTTAAAAAAATTTCCTTACCTGCAGTGTCTCCGCGGCCTTTGGACCCTTTTTTGCGAAAAAAGAACTCTTTGGGGGAAAAAAAAAGAGCCCCCCCCCCAAGCAGGCAGCCTAATGTGGCTTCTCCCTTGACCCCCCCCCCCCCCGGGCGGAACATAGCCAGAAGATCCAGAAGACATTTGCGCTGTTTTCTGTTGCCAAAACTGTCGTTAAAATTATTGGGTATATAATGAGCATGACGGATATTTGCTTTATACTATTTGAATATCGGTACATTATTAATAATTATAAATATTCTGAATCAGCAAATGGTGACACTAGCCCTCCTGCAAATTACTAATCACTGGTAAAACATCTTCCTCAGGTGTCAGGGAGTCTATTGCTTCCTAAAGTTTGCTTTCAGGTGCAGCGACATCTTCTTCGTCGGCTAGCGCCGGTCTGTAAACCGCTTGCCTCGTGAAACTCGCCGCCTAAGCATTATGACTCGAAGTCATACGTGTGGCGCCTCTGCATTATTAACACAAAAATTTACGGCTTTCAACCTTCGCATTCTAATGTTCGTTTACGGAAAGTGTCTTCTGGTCGTATTGCCGCGTTCATGTCTTTTCTCAATTTAACGGATTGGCCCTTATTACTTTCTAATGCACTCGATCGTGGGTATATCAAAAAAACATTCTATATTTTGAGGACGGGTTTTTCACACGAAAACAAGAAACATAGTCCATATTCACTAAGTGAGCGTATTATTATGACCACTTGACATGTTTATGCAAATGCGCGCACGGACGTCGCCACAATGTTGCTAGCGGGCCGGACCAACATAAAAAGGGAAGCTGAGTGTCGTCGACAACAGTAGACGTGTTCCATTCTTCAACTATGGGTAAACGACGCGATTTTAACAGCCTTCGAACGCGGGATGATTGTAGGTGCTCGGAGCTATGGAGAGAGTATCAGCGAAACAGCAGCATTCGTGGGGTGCTCGAGAGCAGCCGTCGTTAAAGTATTTAAAGACTGGACGGTTAGCCAGAAGACGGGGTCTGAACGTTCGCGGTGTGGCCGCCCGCGGATGGTTGATGATCGGACAGAACGGAGACTGTCACGACTGGTAAAGGATAACAGAAGGGAAACTGTGCATCAAATCACTGCTGACCTTAATCAGGGGTCCTCCAAAACTGTCTCTGGATGCATTGTCCGCCGCACACCGCATCGGATGGGATACGGAACCCGAAGACCTGTCCGCACACCTTTGCTGTCTGGAGCCAACAAGCGGAAACGACTCCAATTCGCTCAGGAGCACAAGGACTGGACTATCGAGCAGTGGAAACAAATCATGTGGTCTGACGAGTAACGATTTCAGTTACATCATGCAGACGGCCGCGTGAGAATCTGGCGGAAACAGCACGAAAGCATGGACCCCGCATGCATGAGTACAACCCTTCAAGCCGGTGCGGGCAGTGTTATTGTCTGGGGAATGTTTTCCTGGCATGCGTTGGGTCCGTTAATACGTGTTGAACAACGTCTAGATGGCACAGCATACCTCCGTATCGTCGCCGATCAAGTCCACTCTGTCATGTTGATGGCATACCCCAATGGAGATGGCTACTTCCAGCAAGACAATGCGCCATGCCACAGAGCTCGTATTGTGCAGGAGTGGTTCCAGGAACATGAGGGGGACTTTACCTTACTTCGGTGGCCCCCACAATCCCCAGTTCTCACTCCAATTGAGCATTTGTGGGACGAAGTCGAACGAACAATCAGACGGCTGGATCCACCACCGTCTAATCTAGCACAACTAGACAGTGCTATCCATCAGGCATGGTGTCAGATTCCTCCCACCATCTTCCAACATCTCGTGGAATCAATGCCACGAAGAATCACCGCAGTATTGAAGGCAAAAGGTGGCCCAACGAGATGCTGACAGGGTGGTCATAATAATATGCTTACTCAGTGTAAATATATGTCCGAAAATCCTTAGATTTTGTGATATTAATGACATTCTACGCGGTTGAGATACAATCCATCAACTAGATCGTGCTGTGTTGCCATAGAGACTAATTTACATTTGTTATTTGTGTACATTTGTGGTTAGTCGGTCTTCAACGTTTCACTTGTGTAGGGCTGTAGAAGACGATGCAGGTATCAGCACACGACAAATGGCCTAGTTATGTGGTACATCTTCACGAGTAGCTCCTGTATTTGTATCATCTGCAACGTGCGCAGCGTCTTTTCCGTGCCGGTCACCCACCACGGGAGAACTTTAGCCGACAAACTACCAATCCGTTGTTTGTCTCCTCAGTTTTGTTTACTGATGAGGCAACCTTTAGAAGAGATGAAATAACAAATTTTCACAACCAACATATATGGTCAGATGAAAATCCTCACGTTACAATTCTGGCTAGACACCAGCATCAGTTTAAAACTAATTTGAGGACTGGAGTGTAGGCAACTGTCTGGTAGGTCCATATGTTCTCCCGCACATCTAAACAGACTTGCTGCAGGATGTGCCCCTGCAGATGAGAAGAAGCACTTGGTTTACGCATGATGAGGCTCCAGCACAGTTTAGTCGAAATTCACCGTAGGGGAGGACCTGTTCCATGACTTGAACGTTCCCCCGATCTCAATCCTTTGGAATTTTATCATTGCGGCCACCTAAAACGATTGGTTTATGCAGCCGATATTTCTAATGCAGAGATACTTCACCAACGTGTCATGCGAAGCCCAATAATATCTATTCAACTTCATAGATTATCATTGGCGAAACTATTCCGTCATTATCCGGGAGTATTTGAACGGGTGCGATAGCCAATGGTCTGAAAGAGTGCATGCACGTGTAGAAGCACGTGGAGAACATTTTGAACATTTGTTGTGAGTTTCTGAGGCGAGCTATAACAAACTTTCATTAATACGCCAAAATCTATGGATTTTCGGACATATGTTTATATGGAGTTTGTTTCTTGTTTTGGTGTGAGGAATCCATCATCAAAGCTTGTAAACGTATTTTGATATCCCCTTTTTGGCGTATCTAAATTATGGAGGTAATTACGGAAATAAATATCCATAATGCTGTTGTGTATTCTGTATCTTGTTTAACTGTGCTAAATAAAATAATTGAAAAACTACGTAGCTCAGGCTGCGACTCCCCCCTCTCCTCACGTAGCCCAGCGTAGCATTTTACCGAACCCCTCTTCCCCCTGACTGGGCCACGTGGTTTTTATATATTGTATATATTGTTGTACTATTATTCTCGTTACTAATATATACAGCTAAAGTAATTTCTTCTATTTTAAATTTAACGGGGACATCAATTTTCCAGTTAGTGGCGAATCACTCATATTCAGCTATATAGGAAAATTATAATTCGAAAACGAAATCTAGAAAGAAAGACAAAAACCCACATAATGTCACCCATTTAACTGGTGATAAATATTTTTGAAGGTTTGTGCTTCTTCAACATCTCGTATTTCTCGAGAACGCAAACGGAATCATCACTATATGGCTTCATAGGATTTTCCACAGGCAAACTTGACTCATGAGTCTGTTCCGGAATTTCCTAAAACGAAATGTTGTAAAGCCTATTTTGACATCTTTTTATTATCATTCCTTTCGATTATATAGGAACCATATTATACAGGGCGATTCACGATAAATGTAGCAAAGTTAGGCATATCGTAGTGAAATCAGATAGAGCAAAACGTATTCTTTATTAACGATTTGTAACACTTAAGTTAATCTAAGGTTTTCTTTACTGAAATTAATATTAAAAATACAACTTTTTCTTTTTTACGTTATCGATTTCTAAACTGAAGATGTCATCGTCGTGTTAACTTGTCTTATATTACAACAAAGTTCTTTAAAAAGGAGTAAAACATACATGCCATCTTATCCTAAATATATTAAGTTTAAATTAAAATTTTATTAAAATTCGTTTGAGACGTTTCTTTCAGATCAAAATCTGTCATGTATGTGAAGAGTTAAAATATTTTAAAAATCAAATTTTATTATCAAACCGGCTCTAAACTCCGGTTAACGTGGCGGACAGAAAGGCAGACAACAGACACCACCTGAGTATTAATGCTTTTTTCCTTGTTGCTCCTTTTCTCAACCTAATGCAAAATCAGCGTTAAAAATGCGAAACAAATTAACTCTGTTGAAAGTAAAAGTTTAAAATACCGCCATTATCATTGAGTGTACAAGGACGAAAAAAAAGCGAAAGGAAATTTTCGGAGCCCAAACTGGAATCGTTAAAACCATTATTCTGTTCTCAGATAAGCTGCTGGAGCCGTATCGCCTTCTTCATTTGAATAACATAGTCGCTTATCTCAGCCACAACCGGCAGTTCAAGGAGCTCCATCGCCGTTCTTCCTCCGTCGTCAGTTTTTTTCCCCTCCCTTAATATGTTTTCCATTTTCTCCTTATACGTCGCTGGCTGGAAAGTTTGTTGTCTGCTAATTTTTTTCCCATAGAAAGAGCGCGCAAAGAATATTCCCGCTACTATTTTAGCAGAGTTTTTCTTATATATTTATATCTTCTAAAATTTCTACATTACGATTATCTAGACATTAATGCTGGACAAAGAGAGAATCAATATTAGTGAGTCAGAGAATAAAACCTCTCCTTTAAAAACATGGTCCATAGTATGATCATTCTTTATAAGCAGAATAACATTAAATACAGTTGTTGTCGTTATATACAGGGTGAGTCAAAAGTCGCAGTGCACTCTGTTTATTTTCGAAAACCTTGCAGGAATTGGGAAATCTGAATATTCCAGTAAGGTATAGGTGAGGTGGTCTATCTTTTACGGTAAGTACAGAACATGGCCGCCATCTTGAAATCGGCCATCTTGAATCAATTTTTGTAAATGGAAAGGGGGTCGTGTGATATATCAAATAACATCAGCATTTTTTGACAATTTCATTCCTGTAAACAGATTTGAAGTAGCAGATATGGTTCAGAAGTTACAACACATTTTGTTTCATTTTGTTGCAGGTAACTGAAGATGGCTTTGACCACGGAGGAGGGAATTGAGGTTATTTTGATTTATGGAGAAAAAGTTTCCGTGTGATAGCTGCAGATTTTAACAACCGGCACCAAGAAAGACCTCCAATTTCACACAACACTATCAGGTGCTTGATTAAGAAATTCCGAGAAACTGGGACTGTGGTTGACAAGGCACGGAGTGGCCGTCCAAAAAGTGCTACTGACGAGACAACCTCAACAATGGTTTTGGCGTCCTTCGTCAAGAGCCCACAGCGCAGCACACGACGGTGCAGATGTTCGTCAGTGGTTAGATGTTCAATTTCCTGGTCATTGGATTGGCCGACGTGGTGCTGTGGAATGGCCACCCAGATCACCTGATATCACACCACTTGACTTTTATCTGTGGGGTCATTTAAAGCAACTCGTATATGCAGAGAAAATCAGAAACAGGCACCATCTCCAGCAAGGCATTGAAGAAGCGTGTGCCAGCATTTCTGCGGAAATCCTTCTGCGAGTGCATGGCGGTTGGATTCAGCGCCTTCAAATGTGCCTTGACCAAGAGGGACATCATGTTGAACACATTAAATGACTGTCCTTTATTGAGAACAGTCCAAACAAAATGTGTTGTAACTTTTGAACCATAACTGCTATTTCAAATCTGTTTACAGAAATGAAATTTTGAGAAAATGCTGATGTTATTTGATATATCACACGACCCTCCTTTCCATTTAAAAAAAATTGACTTAGATTCAAGATGGCCGATTTCAAGATGGCGGCCATGTTCGGTACATACCGTAAAAGATAGACCACCTCACCCATACCTTACTGGAATATTCAGATTTCCCAATTCCTGCAAGGTTTTCGTAAAAACAGGGTGTACCGCGGCTTTTGACTCACCCTGTATTACTAAACACTGCTTAAACAGTATTAAAATAAGAATTCTGCTCCTGCTAACAACTATCCTGTAACTATTTACAAAAAAGGTAATGATTGGAGAGTGAGTATAAATTTTGATCTTAAATAGGTAACCTTGATAGGATTTTCTTATAATTACAATATGATATAATATGTGCAACCGTTTATTAATTTTATTTTACTTTATTTTGTAGGATTTTATTTTAGGACGATTTCAAACGATGGAAATAAACTTCGGAAGGTAATTCCTATCAGATCAGGGAACATACATCAGTTCTGTCTCATGTCCCGCCCGATGATCGAACCTCAACCCCCTCCTTAATTTCTCAGTGCCGACATCTATAACGCTTTTCGGAAACAGAACGCAATATTCGTAAAGATACATCAGTCCATGATATAAAGTGTGAGAACTTGCATTGGCGTTCATGAGGGATACTTCGCGCATCTACTGTGACTTGATATAGGTTTTTAAGGGACTGTTTTAATGGAGCATTTTTTTCTGACAAGCATTTATATCCATATAAGCCTTATCATTCTGTAAAATAAGGGATACTATATTGTGTAATGCGCACCCCCTCCCGACAATAACTATACGAGCACTTAGCACAACTTTAATTTTTGTTTCAAAATCAATGCTTTATCTATGCATCATTATAACTGGTTAAGTTTAGAGGCCATAAGAAAAGATATCTCACAAAAAAAAAGAATGAAAACATCCGCCACAACACGCGCGTTTACAGGTTTGAACGCACAACAGAGAAGAGAAAACGTTGCGTAATAAGTTTCTTCTTCAGTATATAAAACATTTAGCAATAAGATAAAACCTTACTTGAAATTAACAAAGATAAAACTGAAAAGTTGATACAAATTCTTTTGAAGTTTAATAATGAATAGAGGAGAAAGGAATAAGAATTCACATAATTCATTACTTAAGGAATTTAATGAAATAATTTTTTAAATTTAAAAACCGCCCAAAACGTCTATGCACTCCCCACCCCCCATCCGGCAAGATAATCGGAACGACAAGAAGAGTTCTGAACATGAGATCGAAGCTAATTTGAGAGGGAGAGAAAGAAGGGAGAGTAGTTCAAAACAGCACAAGTGGCAAATTCTGAATATGAATGATATTGCTATAAAGAAATTCTAGAACAAACTTATCTGACGGTAAATTCTCCAAGAGATAATGGATCGTTTTCTTCCAGTAATAGGCGATGACGTCTTCAGGTTAAAATTAAAGAAGAATACGGCCGAGATAAATTTTCAAATGCATTTTAAAAGAAGCATGTAGAAGCACTGTAATATCAGTCTGCTACTAGAAAAACTATAAACTTATCGCAAAAAAATGAAATAAGGTAGTAAACTTCTCATATCATCGTAAGGAGAAGAAGTTGATACGGGTGTCCGGTCCAAAAATAAAAATTTGGAGAGAGCCCCTTATCGTTTTGTTTATCTTTGAGAGCAACTGAAATTCAGCTCATTCTATCGGCGATATCTTACTGAATTTTCACGATATTTGCTTGGGCTTTTTGTAAGAGTAACTGTATACCTTTGGCTAACAAATTATGCAAAAGAAATTTTGGTAACCCTTGAGCATGCGCAGTTTTACATTATTTAGTAAAAATGCTCATATTTCATCAAATATTTAATCTTTTAATATTTTGATTGCAGGTGTTGTCTCTACTGTAGTTTGGAGAAGTTTCCTGAAAATGGCATTGCATTGGGTCGAAAACCCTGCATGTCATAAACAAAAGACTTACGAAAACATTTCGTTTTTTTAAAGGAATCTATATCTCAATGAATATACGTGCTATTCTCATCCAAATGAAGACAGATAAGTAAAAGAAGCCTCATAATCATATGCTACAACTACAACGCATTTCAAGCGTTATTTTTTACAAGTTGATCCCAAACATTATTTTTTTTGGTTCACTTTGTTTGGTTCACTTTATTTTAAATCAAAAAAAATAGTAGGGTTTATCTTTTTTTTTTATTATTCGAAGTACATCCTTTTGCATATTTAGCGAGTGGCACGATCCTAGCAGCCCTTTGGATGTTTTCAACATCGTTAAAGAGGCATCTATCAGTGGTACTTTAATATTGGGAACAGAAAATAATCGCAGGCGGACAAATCGGGGAGTAAGGTGTGTGATTGAGCACAGATTCTTGTTTCTGGGCCAAAAATTCATGTGAAGCTACTCCTGGGTCGAGTTTTTGGACTTGAGATTGCGGTTTAGTAAGCATCGCTCATACGTCAAAATTGCGTATGATATTATGCAATTGGCTTTGATATTACGCAATTTTGACGTATGAACGATGCTTACTAAACCATCTCAAGTCCAAAAACTCGCCCCTGGAGACCGTAATTCTCTATATTAGTCACTTATCTTTCTATTCCGACCTGATATAGTTCATTGCCTGACACAAAACCGATCGCGATTTCCTGAAAATCCGCAAATATCTTCGTAACCATCTGTGATAGAAAAAAACTGTTTTCAAATTTTAAATTTACGTACAATAACTGACGCAAGAACTATTCTCATACGAGAAAGGAAACTTCTGAGTTAACGTAAAGATCAATCAGAATAATTTTGTGAAGTTGTATTTCCTTATTAACTTCTACGTTTATTAATTAAAATTTTGTTCACTTGTGAGTCAATTCATTTACTTTTTTATCTTTTATATAATGCATGAGATCTGTTACAAAATAACTGTAAAATTCACGAAATATTAATGTCTGGCTCTCTGAATTTCGCATCGCATTTAGCTACGATCTTAAAGTCCATTAAGAATGAATGTTAATTAAAATTTCAGATCGTACAGAGAAAATGTCAACAAAATTCGCTGCTTATGCAAATAGCAAATGCCTCATCGCTTTCAATTATAGTTAATAATTGAAGAATTATTGAACCAATCTACTAAATTCAGAAAGTTTTTAATAGATTATATTTATTAAAGTACATTATAGAATAATTGATTCTAAAATCCTTGCAAGCGACGGAAAGCTATATATATGTGTATAACATTAATCGTTCCTCTGTAAGATAAAATTTTAAAAATAAACCTTTAAAATAAACATAATTATCTTAAATAATAATTGGGTTTTCTTCTCGTTTTATTTTGCTTACCATGCACCATTTAAAAGTAAATAATTACAAGTGAGTAGTAAAATTTGTCTATCTTAGGATAGACATATCATAAGATGTGCCACAGTGGATCTAACCTCAGCATCCACACAGAACTGCAATGTGTGCGGCATTTCTAGTAAAAACAATATCCCAGATCTATCCGGAGATGTCTGAATGAAAGTGGACTACAAGCATGACGTCCTCTGCTCAGATTGCCATTGATACCGATCCATCGTCAACATATCTTCTGTGTTGTAGAGAACGTGTGATTGCAAGCAGGAATAGCTGCGCATTTCACTCTCGGTCGTAACGATGGACGCATTAGGACATGGCGTCGCAAAGGCATGTGTAGCCATTCGGCATATCTAGCGCTACATGCATGTATGGTGTCGGCAACCATTGATTACGACTCCAGAACCTGTTTGGTGTTTGTACAGAGTACAATGACAGCCCAACGGTGTGTACGTTAGATCCTTCAGTGTCCTATTTTCTGCCATTTCTCCAACGCCTACTAAATGGGATGCTGCAGCTGCAGCAGGACAAGTGCTGCTGCCCCTGTCATCTGTGTTTGACCAGCTTCGGATTCGGACAAATCGTGTTACAGGGCCATTGCAAAAGCAGGGAAATTGCAGGATGTGTACTTAGATGATCAGGGAAGGTGCGGATACTCCAGTACTTTCAGTCTTTTTATAAAATGCATTTTGACTAATGAAGTGAAAGTTTGTTTTTGCATCTCATTTACGTAATCGACAACTTTCTGTGACTTGTCATTTGCTTTTCTGGTATCCTTGTTTAATAAACAAAAATCAAATGCTTCTTTTTATCGCTTCATATCCATTTTGAAATATCCCCTAGTGTTTGTGAGCAGTGTATTAAGAATATTGTGCCTCGGAATATTGAAAATTTGCTCTCTGGTCCTTCCATAATTGCTCTTGAGGAAATCAGCGTAACAGGACGCGAGAACCTACGTGACCACCGAGAGAGAAGGCCTCCGCAATGAAACTGAATACATTGTTACATCATCATGTCTTTATCCACAGTATATTCCCACTTCTCATCATAGATAGTGCAAATTCAGGGCTTAAAATTGGTAGAAATACGAATAACAATGCACTATTTATGTGATGCAATAGTGTATTCAGTTTCATTGCGGAGGCCTTCTCTCTCGATGGTCACGGAACCTATCAGGAATCTCCTCGCTGAACACAGGTACTTTCGACTCTGGTTTTGAATGACTTTACATGTCGCAAGATTTCGCTAATCTGTTTTCTGCACAGAATGTGTTTAAACTGATAGAACTTCGGCACTCCACTTCATGATTCCAGTGGCACTCTTTGGCACTCCTTCGTATCTTGTGACGTACGAAGGGATTAAACATATGGCGTCCCTCTCAGTCGCAAGAGGGGGGGGGATGAATATAAAAAGTTTTTCGTATATTGTATGAATTTCGAGTTGGAATTGGAATTTTTTAAATATCCTGCGTTTTAAATAAAATTACGTGTGATCATACAGATAATTTACCTTTAAAATACAGGGTGTAACATAAAGGTTCATCACATTTCAATCGTAAATAGCTCGGCAACCATTGGTCGCAGGTCAATGAAACGCACACCATTTGAAAGAGGGGAACGTCAATTAGGGTGCATCTGGAAGACGTAGGAGGTCCCATCAGTTACTGCCAAGATGGCGAATACACAACACAAAGCCTTTTTGTGGCCACCTCGATCCCCAGACCTTACTGTTTGTGAATTCCTCTTGTGGGGATACGTAAAAGACCGTGTTTTTGAGCCCCCTTTCGGGCAAATCTGGAGGAGCTGAAAACTAGAATAACAGCCGCCATTCGTAAAATGACTCCAGATATGCTTCAGCAGGTACGGGAGGAATCTGATTATCAGCTATAATGTGTACCGTGTAGCCTGAGCAGAACACTTGTAAATAAAACTTAAGATTATTACAAACATTTTGATAAGTCGCCCATCTCTGTATCTTCATTTTTTTAAAAAATATAGATTTTTGAAATGTGGTGAATCTTTCAGTTACACCCAGTATTTTGAAGGTTTATTGAAATTGTAGAAGAGCGAGCTGTAGTGACAGACGTTCTGGAAAAAATCACAATCATGGAAGAACAAGACCAGGAAGCAAAATTCGTACTGATTTAATGCATGTAACTGGTGAAACCAGACGCCATCTGGCTGCTGGCATCGGAAGCTATTGGTTGCTTGCCGTTGGGAATTAAGGAATTAAGCGAGAATATATAGGATGATTCAAATCGTGTGTAAAACAATTTAAGGGGGTATTATAGAGGTCAAGGTAAACACAAAAAGTCCTATTAACATGGGTCCAATTTTTATTTCTTTTCAAGTTACAAGAAATGTTCAAAGTGGCTTGGCCGAGAGGGCTAGGGCGTAGGCTTTCTAGTTCTCAAGTCCGCCTGGTCGTGGGTTCGAATCCCGCTGTGGGCATGGATGTTTGTGTTTGTCCTGGGCTGCGTACAGATATAACTTGTGTAAAAGGCACAAAATGACCTTAGTAGTCGACGCCAAAATTTCTAATAAACCAACCAATCAAAGTGACCTCCTTGAGCCTGAATGCAGACATTGCATCGTCGAATAAGTGACTCGTATAAGTT
>JAHWFO010100943.1:1083866-1097158 GCA_023313115.1 Rhysida immarginata | reverse complement strand
TTTGTGTTTACCTTGACCTCTATAATACCCCCTTAAATTGTTTTACACACGATTTGAATCACCTTGTATTATTCAAATTTGTGGATTTACTTCCACATTATGGAACGCAACATGTTGAATACGGCATTCTGTGGTTAGATATGCAGAGGAACCTCGATTCACGAACTTAATCCGTTCCAGCAGTCTGTTCGCGAACCGAGTTGTTCGTGAAACGAGGCAGCATTCCCCATTCAAATCAATGTTAATACAATTAATTCGTTCCAACGATCAAAAACAGATTTTTTCCGTTAAATTTAATGTGAGTGCAGTACAGTAATTTAAGAATGACATTAAAGACAATTGTACAGCCATGCTCTCACTAAGTGTCTTAAAGACAACCAAGTAGTCAAGATAGAAAGCCCAATGGAATGCGGACAGCCGGTTCATAGATCGGGAATTTCTCCTACCCAAACCATCAGAAAGTTTGATGAACTCGCAATTAGAAATAAAGTATATGAACTGGAGGAGCAAACTCGCAAATAAATGATATTGTTTGAAAAAATGGATGAAAAAATTTTGCGACCTGGATTAGAACTAGAAACCTCGTATGTCATGCTCGACGCCTCTACCAATTGGGCTATCGCATTCGATAGCCCAATTGATAGAGGCGTCTAGAATAACAATAAAGATATAAAACCTAAATTGCAAACGATATTCAAACGAATACAAAGTGACTGTATCTATCTACGCATGCGTACAATGGCAAGTAGTGATGCGCCAGTTCGTGAAACGAAATTTGGTGCGTAAACCGAATTGTTCGTTAACCGGGGCGGTCGTGAACCGAGGTTTCACTGTACTTTTCTTGACGTTTTTAACGTGTCACGATTAGGAAATGCCCACATACACTGGGAAAAACAAACAAATTTATTTGCACGGAAATATTCTTGCAAATTCTTGAGCTAGTCAGGTGGAGAATTGTGGTTGACTGGTCCTATGAGGATATGATGAAAAAATGACGAAATATTTACATTTACTAAGTGACGTCACGAAGATTAGTTCGACGCCAACATCTACCGTAGATGACAGCACTGTAAAAATACTAGGAGTTTCGCTTCCTGATCTTTTTCTTCCATGGCTACACTATTGAAGTTAATTGCTGAAAACGAATTGAAGTTATAAGAGTAAAAAAAAAAAAAACCGTTGAAGACATCGAAATGCGAGAGAAAATTTTAAAAAAAATCACTGGTGCTTTGTTTTAACGTGAGGGAAGGAGAAGACCCTGGAAAACATTCATTTTGGCATATCTAGCTATTTCCTATGACATTTATTATAATTGCGATTTTAGCCTAATGAAGTGGAGTTTTTTAATTGGATTTGAGGTAGGCCATTTCTTTTGTAAATGATTTTAAATTTCGTTCAGACAAAGGTATTTTCTACTTCGGGTTTTCCTATATACTGCATGACCAAAAAAAAAATATTTTAGTCAATTTAATATTTAGTTGCGCAGTTTTGCGGGCCGCCTTTCGCTTTGATGATGGCGCGCATTCGCCGTGGTATAGATTCAACAAGTTCGTGGATCTTCTCTTCGCCTACTTTTGTGCAGTGGTTCAGTAATTGTTTGCCCAGATCCTGCAGTGATGCGGGGAGAATGGAACCTCTCCTTATGTCGTCCCTTCCCAATATCCCAAAGACTTTCTATAATGAGAATTGCTAATAATCAGGATTCTGTGGGGGGGGCAGTTGATGTGTTGATATGACTGATCATAAGACCAGAACCAGTCAGTTCAAATTCGAGTATGGTGAATACTGGCGTTGTCGTCCTGGAATATTCCAGTGCCATCAGGAAAGAATTTGTTCATGGGTGGAATAATCTGGTCATCCAGTATATTCAGATAGTTGGCTGACGTCATTTTATTGCTGCACGTTGCAGAACCCAGACCGGACCAAAAGAAGCAACCCCAGATCATCACACGGCCTCCACAGACTTGGATGGTGGGTACCATACATGTCAAGTCCTTCATTTCGTGCGGTTCTCTTCTTACCCTGAGGCGCCCACCTGAATTCATGAGATCACATGATTTTTTTTTCACTGCTCCACACCCCAATTTTTGGGCTCACGGAAGAACGGTATTCGTTTTTTCCTATTGTGTGGTCTCATTGACAAGCGCTTTTCTTGTGGCAGAGCAGCTCGTTTAAGTTCTCGTCGTGTTATTCGTGTGGATATGCTTTTAACTCTCTTTTAATACTTCTCCGTCAATTTTAATGTGGAATTTCTTCGGTTTGCTTTCACCATGCATCTGAATGATCTCCGAATTTAGAATTTTTTTTCTGACCATAGTTACCTAGAGGTTGATGGTTCAGATCTTTCCTTCTAAGGGGGCTTTAATAATGCGTTGAACAGTGTCCACTCTAGCTCCAGCAATTGTCGCAATCTCTTTGGTTGTTTTCTTTGCTTGGAATAGGTCAACAATTTGTCCCTTCTGAAACTCGGTGATATCTTTCCCGCGATCAGGTGCTGCGTCTACAAACAAATGACGTGATAAACTAATGCAGTCAAGTTAAAAGAAGTGCAAGTATTTCCTGCACAAATCTGCATATGACTGCAGTAGTAAGGCTGTGATTTAGTATTTGCATATTCACTATTCGATGGCGACTTTATTTTCAATTGATTAATTTCAACACAGTTTAACTTCCACGAGTTCAATAAAATCTTAAAGTGTTTTAGATAAGAGTGTTTTACTTCTTCCTCAACAATATAAAAATAAATATTGTCGATCTCCTCATTAACATTCTGTAATTGAGAATCAAGTAATTTTTATTAGTTAGTACCCGTTCTCAATATTTTCGGTTTCCGCCTGCTGGACTCTTAGCAACATCTCCCACTTCGTTTAAAATGTTAAATCGAAACCTATTCGAGGAAGGCGAAATCTTTTCACATTTATTTGACCGTGTAAAACCGAAACCATATAATTTGAACACGTGTATATCGAGGATTAATGTATTTAATATGCTCTTTGATTGGTAATATTAATTGTAAAAGAATGTAACAAAAAATTATAATAAGTTTACATTTTTTTATTATTATAATATCAATATCTGTAGTTTCGATTCAGACAAAGATGAATGAACCTCCGATAAATAATTCGCTATAAACGAAAAAATTGATTTTTTTTTTTATGATTCGCGTTCCGTTTCTAAAATTATTCCTGCCAATCATTTGGCTTCTCTGTAAGGAGCACGGGCAAAAACGAAGCTTCCTGTTTCATCGGTAGGCCTTAACTCCGTAGACGGGGGAGGCCCTTTCAGTTTTCCCCGACGATCACCGGAGACGAACAGTGAAGTGGAAGGAGGTTGCGAGAAGGTGCTAGAGACGCTGTGGCGTGCGCTCGCGATCGTTGGGGAGTGTGAGTGGGCGGGAACGTGGCAGGACGACGGACGGACGGACAGCCATCCGACTGACGGTTTCCTATGGACGACGACACAGGCGATGCTCTTGGCGGCGACGGTAGTTGCAGATGCCAGCAGCATCAGGGCGAGGCTTTTTCGCTTGCCTCAGCCGATTGCGACGGAGAAGGCACCAAGCCCATCTTCCTCGATCGTTGGCAAAACGGGCTAAATTTAGCCGTTCAAATCTCGCGTGAGCTCACCGCCGCCGCATACCGGTGAAGCATCATCGCTAGGCAACTGGGCAGCTGAAGGTCCACGCGCACTCAATACCGGGACTCCGCTCGCACGCGCATGCACGCTTTGCACAACACGAAATAACATACGACGTCAAAGAACATCTTTACTATATTACATTTCCGACACCACCGCAAAGGGTTTTTGCTTCTTCTCCCACGTTTTGAAAAAGCGAAATTTTTGTTATTTCAAGCGTGAACGCTTCCACTTACTCATGGAGAGGTGATTCTGGCACATTCACTCGCTATGGCCTACAGAACAAGTTCCTATGTGAGTTGCTTCTTTATTTTTTTTTTCAATTTATTTTTAATATTTAAATCATTCCTTTCGCCCCATTCATTCCTTTTTTTTTACATTCATTAATTATTAAAAAAATGACATTGCTTTCAAAGTTCTTTTTTCAAAATAATATTCAGCTTCTGTCGCGTTTTTTTTTTTTTACTATTTTTCTTTGACGCATTAACAACCATCAACGCGTTTTAATTATAGAATAGCCGACGACCAGAGTCAAATAACCCATTCGATGCCTTCTTAATAATCTTGGAGTAGACTGTCTATTTTTAATACCCGATGGCGTTAGTGTCATTGAATCTAGCCCTTGAGCCATTGCTCTTTTCCTAAGTCAATTTTTCTTTTCTTTTTTTTTTTCTTTTCCTTCTCTTCTTTTCTTAAAGGAAGCTCTATCTTTACCGTGCATTGTTTCCTCTCTCAACAAAAGTGTGTTCACACTAGATGTCGTGTAGAAGGTTTACATTTAAAGGTTGTTCCACTCCTTAAGGCCAGTGATCACCCATTATCATCATCATCATCATCATCATCACCACCAAATCTCGGTTCTTCGTCCTTTCTATCGCATCTCTTGCTACTTTTCCTTCGTCTAATCGATGAATGAATTTCACTTAGGATGATAAAGTTCTTAAGAAAAATTTGCATATTTTCGTATATGTGCTGGTTTGAAGTGCTCTAATTATTTATTTATGTTGATAAAGCCAGGGCTCTATTCTTAATTAAGCAAAAAAAAAAATTTTCCTCCCTGCGCTCTTCCCATCTGATTCTGGTTGGGCTGTGTGTCGTTGAAGTTGGACGTTGGACTTTGTCGATTAAAATAGCTCACTCTCAAAAGATTTTTTTTAATGTTCTATCATAAGAGAGAGGAGTCCTTTGGTTATTTTAAAATCCTGCACATGAATCATCTGTAAAGTCAGAGGAATCGTTTTCTTTATGGTTAGTTCTCTCCTTTTCAACTTGAGAGAAATTTAGCATGAAATCACCCGTTACAAAAACAGTTTTGCAAATATTTCTTGGGAGATGAAAAATGGTTTTACTCCCTTCACCCTCTAGAGAGTAAAACTAAGATTCCTTCAAGCCTGGGAGTGTGTGTGTGTATATATATATATATATATTTGAGCGGCTTTCGTGTGAAGGCGTTATGCAAAGGGTGGTGATATTGCGGTGGATTCCGCGTAGGTGGGCCGAATAAAGCTAACGTAAGGTTGTTTTTCTTAAAATAAAAAAGAGAGAGAGATAGCTATTTTAAGTAAATGGTTTTTAAACGATTAAAAACACTCCCTCCTTTAAATGGAAGGTCTTTAACACTCTCCCTGATGCTTCTTTAAGCGGAGACAATGGCATTGACACTCATTTCATTTAAGGGCCAGATACACCGATTGATTATAGAATGAAGTAATGAATCAATTGGTAACTTGTTATTCAGTGGCTTTCTTTACGCAGACCTTGTCGTTCTGCTAGTCTTTGTTTAATACCTGTTGAAAGCTCAGTCTAATGGACTTGGCTAAGCTCTCGGTGTGTTCGCGAGAAAGACGCTTATTTATATACAGACACACACGCACAAACACACGCAGAACATGGGTTAATCCATCCTTAAGTCGATCTTTCATCGACTGAGAAGGTCCGAGCAGTGTCATGTGCACAAGTGTCTCGATGCCCCAACCTAAATATAGTCTAAAGCTGAAGTTTGAAATCGTCTTGATTCGAACGCAAGCGCAGGAGAGAGAGAGAGAGAGAGAGAGAGAGCGAACGAGAGGTTCCACTAAAAATACCTGTGGAAAAAAAAAGTTTCAGCATCCAACGTTCAATAACCTCTCTCCTTTATTTTTTTCTACTTTTTTTCCATTTTAGACAAAACTTTTCCGATTGTTCTTCCGCTGTTGTTGAGCTCAGGAGGGTAGGTGTTATGATGGCTAATCATTTAAACGTTATCCAAAAATAGACAAACAAAGCTTTTAAGGGGTTAAGAGTTTACACATCAACAGCTGGACTCGGCTTGGTTTATGGATTTCTTTTTAAATTTACTTTCACTTTATAAACAGGGTGGTCGCTTACTTGGAAATTTTTTTATGAAATGTTTTTTTTTTCCTTGAGCTACACAAGATGGTTGTTTTTAGAATTGATGGATTAAAAAGTTATTTCTAACACTCTGTATATTAGCAATAGGAACTACTGTTGTTGTTGTTGTTTGCAGCATGGCTAAATATATGTCGTTGACTAGTTTTTGTCATAAATATAACTCGTCTGATAAGCGTCGAGTCAAACTGCCACCGTTTTAGGGGACAGGTTGTGAAAAGTGTGACGTCGAAGGGAGATCCGCTACGAGTAAACTAAATACGTGAGCAGCCAAGTTGCATGCCAAAAAAAATCTAAGCCATCAACTAGCCAGATGGTTTTTAATATCAGGAAATATATATATCAACTTATACAGTAGCGGATAAAAATAGCAGATAAAATTCTCATTACATTACTTGATAACCAGTCTCATTACTCCCCCTACATACATTAATTACACGTTTAATTAATCAACTTTAAATATTTAAATGTTCTCTCAACCAATTTTAAATCAACACAAGCCCGTACTACTCTCAATAAAATGACATACTTGAAATCGTGATGAAGAAAAATCCATTGAAAGGAGGAAAAGGGTCGCCATAGAATTGAGATTTGGAATTTTAAAAAGTGTTTTCAATTCTGGGCCAAAACATGTCTCTCTGAAGTCATCCAAAAGTCCACAATCCTAGCGTCATCAAAACGAAATTGTGATGTCATTAGGATTTATTTTTATCAAAACAAATACGCAACTTGTGTTCAAATTTCTGTAGTTAGTGTCAGTTAACGATTAAAAATAGTCGTTGACAGACGTAATGATGTCAAAATAAAAATTAATCAAAATTGTTAGAATTTCTGGAATCATCCAATAGCTTTGTAACAAGCTCTAACCAGAAAATGTTGTCATGTTGAATTCATTCATGTGTATTTTAAAACTTGTTTTGTCAGGAAAATTGAAACAGATCCAGGATGATTTTTTTATATTTGTTATATGAATGGTTCGGGTGTAAAAGATAATAACCCACACGAAAATATTTTCGAACATTTTGGTTTGCCTAAAGCAGTGATGAGCAGTAGGCGGCCCGCAAGGTCTTCTCGTGTGGCCCTCCTTGCTAACATTTTTTTATATTTGATTGAAATTGTTGCCTCAGATAAGTATATTATAATCGTAAAGTAAAGCATCACGTGAAACTGCGGCCCTCGCCACATAGAAAGTTCTATGATGAGGCCCCATAGTTTAAAGAAGTGGCCGTCACTGGCCTAAAGTATTGTGCCTAAAGTGAAAACAACCGGGACCTATCTATGAGGCATAAATTGAACTATTGAATATTTCACTGCATAGACAACACATAGCAGGGACCAAAATGGACATCACAAAAACTACAATTTT
Organism: Rhysida immarginata; assembly: GCA_023313115.1. Taxonomy (NCBI): domain Eukaryota; kingdom Metazoa; phylum Arthropoda; class Chilopoda; order Scolopendromorpha; family Scolopendridae; genus Rhysida; species Rhysida immarginata. The sequence goes on along the minus strand of JAHWFO010100943.1, from coordinate 1,089,768 downwards.
GAGGGTTACGCCCGAGCCCTTCATATGTGTTGTTATATTTACATGACTTTTTCAAAAATAATTTGTACATTTCGTCCTCTATTATATGAAGCTAAAAATATCCATACTTTATAATTATGTTTGAAATTTTTATGATGGAAATGAAATGATTAAGATAAATTGCTATTGATCTTCAAAGAAGTGAGGTCCAAATAACTACTTTCACTTTGAACTTTGAAAAAACAGCATTTTGTTCGCATTATGCCCACGTGTATATTATTTATCTGTGTATTACGGAGGGTTGATTCAGATAAAATGAGACGACTTTGCAGTTCTGTTACGATGGTGTAATACCATGGCGCCACCATCGGTTGTGTTCGATGTGAGAACCACGTTGTTGGACTATCGCCCGGCACCGTAATTTCCACTGAAGTAAGCTGAGATTGAGGGACTCCATGGGAAGTTCGTTCCACACCTGCTGACACACTTTCCATAGCCCATCAACGGTTCTTGGTCGGCGACTTCCGAGCCGTCGTTTCAGGAGACCAAAACCACAGAAATCCATCGGTGATGCGTCAGGAGATTTTACAGGCACATGAGAGAAAGGAATAACTCGTATGCCCGTCTCCTGTTCCATCTTCCTGTAGTAAGCCACAGATAACTTGGCAGTGTGGCTTGATGCCTTGTCCATGTGGATCCAAACTTTTGATTGCTCACCAGGGTACAGACGTGGGATATCCTGCCGATATATGTGGTCCATTAAATTACTCTGGAAGTAAGCTGCACTAATTTTACAGTTTCCAGGAACTCGACGAATCGTGAGCAGTCCACGTGAGCAATATCCGGCAACCACCATGAAGCCCTTTGAAAACTTTTCCTTGCACCTTCGGACAAAATCGGACCTGGCCTTGCCCCCTCTTTCGCGATAATAAATTGCCCTGGGTTTGTTGGTGTCATCGAGGTACACCCAAGCTTCATCCAAGGAGACAACCCACTTCCATCGGTCACCTGCAAGATGGTTTTCATACAGTTTTCTGGCGTTGGTGAATCGTTCCTGCACGTGCCTGGCCGACAGTCTGTGACCGCGCGCTTTATGACGTCGCTCCAGCCCAAGATTGTCATGAATTATTCTGGAGACTGTTGCCTGTGAAATACCTTTCCTTTGGGCTAGCCCCTCCGTGGGCACTTCCTTGACGTGGTGGAGGGGCTTGAGTGCCTCAGTGACGATAAGGGCTATGCTGGATTGGGTCACCCATGCCAGACAGGCCTTAGCAGAGAGGCCAGAGTAAAAGTGTCCGGTCGGTTGTGGACCCTCCCAAAGGGATCGTTGCTCGCAATGGAGGCATGTTTTTGACATGGCCTCCATTACGACCAGTACGTCCACCTGCGTGTTTGCCGTGCGCAGCGACCCTACTTCTGGGAAAAGGGGGATCCTGGTGGTTGAGGGAAGGCTTTCCGGAACAACACACCACTTTAGCCCCTGCTTCTCGGAAGGATGGGTGGTCTGGATGAGCCCGTCCAGATCAATCGGCTGGTCGTCGCTCCTTGGAGCTTCGGCCATAGGGTTAGGCGCTGCCTATATCTTCCTCGTATCCCTGGTGCCAATGTGCATCCCCTTGTTGGTCTCGGTGGTGGGTGGGGAGCGAGGGAGATGAAAATTTCTCATACGTAATATGGGTAAACAAAATAAGAATGTAAATCCTAAACCAAAGAACGATCGTGAAGAGAGATCGAGCCGTAGACCGCCAAAGAATCCGAAGTTTTTGGAGATGAAATTGGCAAGTGGGGAGTCGTTTAAGACCATCTCCCCATTTCTAATTTCAAAAGAACTTAAACGCCTCGTTGGGGATACAAAACATGTTAAGAGACTTTTCAACGGCCATCTACTTATTGTAGTCTTTAAGGATAAGCAAGCCACCACCCTGCTATCCTTAAAAAAGTTTGCAGGGAAAGCCGTTTTGGTTTCTCCCCATGCAATATTGAATTTGAAGAAAGGTGTTTTCACGTGCCAGGATCTGGAAGGAATAGGGGATGAGGAAATCATTGCCGAATTGGACGATCAATCTGTTGTTGACATTCGCCGGATAAGTGGTTCAAAAGTTTTTAGAACATTTACAGACGCACACTGAACCTGAATTTTTATATATAAAGATTTTCTCCCTCTACATGCGAGGAATGTTTCTTGAAAATTTTGGCCCTACCTTTTTGTAACACCTGTATATCTTTAATTTTTTTTCGAAATTGATAAACTCACTTATCTTTATCTAAATATATCGTCATTGCTTTATCAGATAAAGAATTTCATCATTAAAAAATAATCATCTAGAGCATATTTTACAGTGCAAAAAGTTGCGTAGACGCTTGCTTCTAAAGTGTATTTTTTAGAAGATATATTCAAGCACCTTAAGAAAAAGATCATTTAGACGATTTAAGATAAAAGGCCCAATTACTTCACTGATTCCATAAGGTATAAGAAGGAATAATTCGTACTTGCTTATATATCAACGAATAACATTACAAATAATGAATCACGTGAGCTATATATCTTTCTAGGTATACTTACATGAGATATATCATTTTTGAAAATTTTTTTATAGTGCTGTTATTAGTGAAATCTTTTTAAGATCTTATATTACACAGGGGATTTATAATTTTTTGAATCAATCGGACTCCAGGAGAACATTCATTCGGTTGACTGAACATTTGGCCTTGGGGACTTTTATAGAAGGCATATATTAATATCGGTGTTGACGAAAGCGTAACCGACTCAGAGTTTATCAGGTGTTCCGTGATGGTTTACAGCCCTCCCCCTCATACAACTGCCTACTGTATCTCCATCCAAATTCTACTACACGTGTTTTTCGACCTGCAAAAACAGATAACTGTGTGGAACAAGTGACTGGCATTCCTTGCAACGACAGCAGCACGCGTAAACATTTCTCCGCTTTTGAGAATTTTTTAAACTAAACTGTTAAGAGGGAAGGAGGAGGCCACACCACTTTTCACCCTGTCACTACATATATCAAGCAGATGTTTATTTTTCTCTTTTTTTTTTTTTTTTTTTTTTAATTCCTTCTAAAGACTTCTTTGCCGGCCCCCGTGAAGATCAATCTGCGACCGATTAGTAACGCGATCGCCTTCCTGCAAATGACTCTCACTTGTTTCTCTCGCCATGTATACGTTATCTTTGTTGGTGGCTTCGTTTCGATGTTTGAGAACCGAATTCTTGTCATGAGTTGAAGAAGAGGGAAAAAAAAAGATTAAGCAACCTGAAAATTAAATTTCAGTAACTTTTATTGATCTGTAAATTTATGTGGAATGTTAGAGGGAGAATTTAATGGGCAATAAAATAAAACTAGTGGGTATTTAGTAATGGAAAAATCATTTTAATTTAATAAAGCGTTACGCCCGTTTCGGTTTACAGCATCATTAGACCATGAAAAGGGGTAGATCGCAATCATGCGTTAAATCATTGTGTTCCTCCCTTTTCAATTGACGACGGTGTAAACAAAACGGCCGTAACACTGTTATTAAAAGACCCAGTTTTAACTTTTAATGTTTTCAAGTAATAGAGAATCATTCTATTATGTAATTTGATAGGTGATAATAATAATTTTTTCATACCAATTTGTCAAAGAATTGTCATGGTAAACTGAATATTGGCACCTAACGGAATTTAATTTTAGAAATTGAAATTATTTGTTTTGATTTCCATTGGCTCTTTATTATTTATAATTATTTTACAAATTATATAGGAATCAGAGTAAACCATTTTAATTTTCAAACATTAATTATTCGAAAAAAGGAAGATAGTAAAAAAAAAAAAAAGAAATTCGTAGGATGGCGGTGCATCAGAGATCCTTACAAATGACGCTTATTCATTCTACAAATGAGGTCGAATTTTTACGTTTGTTTATGCTGTAAATAATTCGAGCAAACATCTGAGGAGCCTCTTTCATTCAAATTTAATCAATGCCTTACTTTACCATCACCAAGCTTCTATTTACCATCACCAAGATCAAAATTTGGAAAGTGCAGTAGTAAATCCATAGATGAAGTTAACATTAAAAACCCTAAATACAATCCATTAACAATTGACAATCACTTGTTTGTTGAAAAAAGTCAAAGTTAATACAATTATCCCAACTTGATGCATGCATTATTCCAACAGACGGATTGGTCGTGGAGGTATCATCGCTTATCTCCAAGGTCCCCTGATCTAAATCCTTTAGAGTTTTACCTTAAGGGTCATCTAAAATAGCTAGTATACTGCATTGACATCAGTACTCCTGAACAGTTACTCCAACGAATAATTGATGCGGCCAATCAAATAAAATAATGATGCCATAGTTTCGTGTTTATGATTCCATGATTCGTAGGTGTCGACCTTTTCTTCAGGCTCAAGGGTCATATTTTGAGCACTTGTTACACTAAATTGTATACTCTCTTACTCTTTAAATGTTAATTATAAGTTGATAAAATGTGTTTCATTTACCTATTTGTTAACAAAACTTTGATCAGTTGCATTTCTGTACCTACTTGGAATACGATCTATGTTCATATTACACTTTTTGCTCGACCTGACATCTGCAACAAACTATCAAATTTTCACCAAGAAAAAAAATGTATAGAGATCATGCAAATTTTTAGGTCATTCTGATCAATATTGACTTGTATAAAACGTTTGAAATATGAACGTTAAAAAATAAATATAAGATACCGTTAATATGTCATAATGCATGAAATTGCTGAATATTTTAATGAAATAACAAGAAAGGTCCAGGAAGCGTTTTCTTGCGCCTACGCATTTCGAAATAATTTCATCATCAGGGCATGAAACAACTACCTTCTCTACTTCTCCAGTTTTTCGTTGCCGAGGGATAATTTCAAGTTGCCAATATAAAGTGTAGTAGCATCACGGACCGGTTCAGGTGCACCTTCTTGTATAAGGAACGTAGCTCTTCCACTACGCGTCTTCTCTCCGCAAACGCCTTGGTGCGGCGGGCGGCTTGGGATTTATCTCGCATCTTAATCATGGCGCAGTTAGGGGTTACCTCGAGTTGCAGGCATCTTCTGTTAAACCATGTGCAAGTGTCCCAAATTGATGTATACACTCTTTGAAACGTTATAGCTCAGCAACGAAATGAGATAGCAATATAAGGTTTGTTATGATGATCACGACGACGCTGGAAAAACATAGCAACACGTTCATTGTTGTTCATTTGTTTATAAACCAAAATGGCTGTGAGACTTTCATTCGATGAACGTAAATGGATACTGAAGTGTTACTGGAAAGTGAAGAATGTTGTTGAGGTTCAACGAGGTTGGAGGGTTGAATTTTTACACCACCGTCAACAAGGGTAACAATAACAAAACTCCGAGACAAGTTTGAAGCCGAAGGAACGGTGAAAGATGTGTTGAAAGGTCGGTGCGGAAGAAAGAGAAGTTCTACTGATAACAAGAGTGTTGATGCCGTCATGGAGGTTTTTGCACGATCCCCAAAGAAGTCCGTGAGGCAATGCTCTCGTGAAATTGGTATCGCCAAATCCAGTCGGTATATCGCTCTGTTCGACGTCGGTGTTGGGAGTTGACTGTGATAGAAGGTGGACATTTTGAACATGTGTGGGCTTAAGGAAGTTTAAGGAATAAAATACAACAAACCTTATATTTCTATCTCATTTCGTTGCTGAGTTATAACCTTTCAAAGAGTGTATACATCAATTTGGGACACCCTGTATTCATGAGGGTAAAAGCCAACTTACGGGATTTGTAGTAGTATCTTCGGATTAAGTCTAATAACTGCATTGCAGTCAAAATTGCTTTAATCATCAAATAACAAAAAAGGTCCAGGAATAGCAATTTGGTAGCGTTTTATTGTGCCTACGCGTCTCGAAATAATTTCATCAATTTCGAAACGCGTAGG
>JAHWFO010100943.1:992184-1083466 GCA_023313115.1 Rhysida immarginata | reverse complement strand
AAATTGCTATTCCTGGACCTTTTTTGTTATTTGATGTTTATAGCAATTTTGACCACAATGCAGTTATTTGATTATTTTAATCCATTGATATAATAACTGAAGTTGCTCCAATTTTCTTCGCCAAGAGAAGTTCTAAGGAAACTTACTTCAAGTGTTGGGCATGGCTTCAGAAAAGTTATGAAAAAAGCCCATTTTTAAAATGTTTTTGATGCCGTATTCTTACTTACGGAAGTGGGTTAAACTCTAATAATTCGCAATACACACATCCCCCAATTAATAGGTTAATTTGTTTTATCTCTCAGAAATGATTTTGTGCCCGTTGATTAATTGATATAAGAAAAATACTTAATAATAGAGGTAGTGTTGCGCTTCTTATCTCTACTTTCCGTTTTCTTCCGATAGAATCTTGAATAGGAAGTTCTGTTTAAAGGAGAAGCTTTGGGGGTCATTCTTAAGGGGAATCAGTTCTAGAACGAGGAGCCCTGTTTAACCTAATCTTTAGGCCTGTGTCCGAAAAAGTTTAATTTATCAGTATTTAGATCTGCTTTCTCATTGTTTAGTTAGGCATCAGTACTGCTTTCTGTACATAAATTTTCTTCGCTATCACTGCATCTTTATTTGCTTTTCACTAATTGCCTACAATGCTCATATTTTGTTTAACGTGTTAGTCGTATAAAATGTCATGTTATGCTCTATTAACACAGCGAATTTTATTTTTTTAAATAAAATTAATCTTCCAATATAAAAAACCTGAACATTAAGTTGATCTCAACCTCAGCAATAACGATTAGTATTGAAAATAAATATAATTAAAAAAATAATCTATATCAAAAATAGAAGTGCAAATCATCTACACAGTAGTTAAAAATATAGACTGTTTACAAACAGATCTAAAAATAAACAATTCTAATACGCCTCAAACTCGCAATTTAAAAAAAAAATTTAAAAATTCAACTTCAACTAACTATATAGTATTTTTAAGACTTATTATGTTTACTTCGCGTTTCTTTTATTTATGCAGTTTACCTCGACAGCAGGTATTACTTTAATTTTATTTGTATTCTCATATGCAATTTAGTTAAAAATAACAACTCATTTTGTTAATGAAAAAAACCAGCAATTTAACCTTGATAATAGTCGTTGCCGAATTACATATACCCTCACTATCTACTGTCTTCTTTGAAAATCTATGAATGAACTTGATCTAAATTTTAGATGGAAAAATCATGGCTATAATATATAATTATCAATATCATAAATATTAATTTGGGTTGTATCGCGCTCAAGCCGCACATTCTTCTTTTTGCGTATACGAGGCGTGTTTTTTAAGTAAGTACCGTTTTTGATATAAAAAAAAAAACAAAGATAATTTTTTAATATCTTAACTTTCATATGAAAGCCTGGATCTTAATCTACTTTTCAACATAATTTCCACCTATATAGAAAAAAATGTTTAAATTATTTTATGTGCTCCGCCCACATATGGAATAATAACTTCGAAAGCAGCTCTTTTCTCTGACTATGAAGAAAAAGCTGAACCTCAACTATAAACCAATTTTGCTAAAAACTATGGGAAAGCGCGCAATTCGTCGAATAGAGAATTTTATGAAGAAGCAAAAAAATAAATAAAATGCGAGCTTCGCCTTTAAAAAAAACGAACTCTAAAACAAATTAAAAAAAGACCACACGTCTGATTTGTTTCTCTTTCAACTTTAAAAAAGTATTTCAACAACACCTGTTGCCAATCTTTCAATCCTCAAGTAAAAAAAAAAATGCACTCAATACTCAATTATGTGTGTCAAACTCCCGCTTTTTTACTTTCAGAGAAGTCCTTCATTTTTTTTTATGTATTCCTTCATTCGTAACGTGTGTTATGATTGCGTGCATATTTATGTGTGTTTAAGTTGGATTTCCGTGGCGCAAATTTTCGTTGCATAACGTAGCTGTGCGTTATTCGTCATCACCTTTTCTTTTGGGGTGGATCAATAAACAAACAACCTGTGAACATGTTCATTATTCACGACACCGGCATTCTACTCTCTTCCTCTCTGTGCGTCTTTCTTCTTGGCTCACTTTTCCGATGTCGATTGCTGAGCTTTATGACCTCGATGCAAATGAAACGCAAACAATATGAAGAAATCCTTTTCGCTGTTCTGTTCTTTTCGATTATTCTGGCTCTTTCACTTAACAACACTTCCCTCTTCTCTTTCCCTTCTCCCCTCCTCTCAGACAAAATAAAGCAAAGAGAAAAGGACGTAAAAGCTTGGCTAATCAGCTCAATGATGGAGAGGAGTTTTCCATCTCTCCCCTTAATCGCCCCGTCAAAGACAACCATTGACGAACAACGAGTTTAGTGGCGATGTCAGGTTGAGCGCGGCTCCCCTCTCACTTCCTTCATTAGTTCTACAATGGGCTCTGTTGCTAGTAGGATAGAGGAGGGTGGGTTCTTCCAGTTTAAGTCTTTTCCAATAGATTCGGTCCTCTTCATAATAATCCCACAAGACACGCCAACAACACCGCATTATTGATGGTGGTTTAGGAAGAAAAGGGGAATTCCCAGCGATCGATTTTGGGATTTCTTCGGTTTTTAATCATGATATGAGCTCCCGAAACCCATAGCGTTTCTGAATTAAAGATACTGATAGTAAATATCTGAAATCTTGTTATACATAAATAAATGAATTGCTAAAGAAAACCTGATATTTACACAGACTTAATATGTTAATAATTTTAATTGCTTATTTATGACCTATCGCTTACCTTTCAACAATTCATGCCAATAATAAAATAATCATACATATACCAATTAAATTAAATTAAATTACTGACAAGCCATTGTTAAATCATATGTATTATGTACTTTCAAAAATTTCAAAATCAGAAAAATTTTGTTCCTATTAAAACAGCGAAAGATGTATTTGATGATGCTGTCGGGCGAAACATGTCCAGCAAGACCTATATTATAGTATTACTTAAATCTGTCGTCTAATTTATTAATATTTTAAAACCAATTTTTAAACATATCATTATACGAGGTTATTCAAAAAAGGATGGTAGAAAAGTAAAGCTGAATCACCATCGAGAATCACCGATTCTGCTCTGGCCTCCGCAGTCACCTTATTTAACACCCTGCGATTTCTTTTTGTGGGCGCTGCTTCTATGATGGTCCCTTATTACCACAACAAATGGACGATTTGAAGGAAGGCATCTCTGGTGCGGTGAAATATGTAGGACGCGTCTAGGAAGAAATGCTACCATTTAGACATCTATCGTTTCATCCGGGGTGTTTATATCCAACACTTGCAATGTCCTCAATGAAACTTATGAAGTTCTTCTATCGTTTCGTATCAAGTCAGTTCAATAAAAAGTAAATCAGCTTTACTTTTGCACCGTCGTCAATATTTGAATAATTCTACTTATTATAATGCTTAATTCGGCAATTTATTTCGCTTAGAGTTTATTTTGGAAATAATGGAAATACAGAGTGATCATAAAGTCAGGTACGGTATTAAAAAAACATATTGCAGGTATGAATAATTTAATTACAGAAGAGAGGATTAGTAATAATTGTTCAATTATCATTAGAAGGATTTGGCATGACGGTCAAATGATAATGCCTTTCATTTGTTTTCGCTGTGGATGCATTTTATTAAACCAGAACACGCTATACTCTTTAAAACTCTTTAAATCATGTAATACCTAAAATGATAGTTTCTTTACGCAAATTGACTTTTGTGCACAGATTCTTTGGGCGATTGGTTTTGTGTGCTGCTGCACAAAGAGACATGCATGGATTTGACTCCTAGTATTTACGTTTCAGGGGAAAACACAAAATTTGATTCGTGGTCGTGAATCGCTACTGAACCAGCCGTATGCGATGAACAGTAGCATTGTCATCCATGAAGAAGCCGTTACATGTAGGATAATGAAGATGGACGTGGTGACAACACTATTCAGGTATTCCGTGAAACGCATCCGACTTTCCATGAAAATCAGGGCACCAATTCCACACCAACAGAAGAAACTCCATATCATAACACCACCACTCCATGAGAAGCTTGAGTTGTCTTGATAATTGCTTCATGAGGCTGCCATCAAACTCTATGCCTGCTATCGGTATCGTGATTCGTCAGACCACATAACCTTCTTCTAGTCTTCAAGTGTCCAATCCAGATATTGTAGAAATCAGCGGTTTTCGTATGTCACTACCAATTTTAGATCTGCTTCAATTCCCAGCGCATGGTTCTACCTGATTATGGGCCGGGAACAGCTTTGTAAAATCATTTGTCAATAGTTGCGCAGTGGATGTCCTATTTCTCCATACATATCATTTTGAACGACGGTGGTCTCGCGTTATGTCTTTGAGTCAAAGTTGTCTCTTTTTAGATGATGATTGTGGATCATTTTATCAACTTTTGAATGTTCTAGATATCTCACTTTTCGAGAATCCAGTCAACATCTTCGTTGTTTCAGTTGTGGCTCCAGCTAGACGAGCACCAACAAATAGCCCCTTTTCTAAATCAGTTAGGTCCTTCTTTTTTCCTGATATTGATCAAGTTCTATGATCAGACTCGCCCAATTCCTTAAAAAGGTGTAAGTACATGCTTGAATCACATGACCTCAAACTTTTTCGCATAAAAAGGGATTAAAACCAATTTACATGTTTCACAGATGCTTCTAATTTATTGGGCAATGAGTAAAGTATCTGTCTTTACGGCCAGTCTGTATATTATTAAATTTTCGCTATCGTATAATATATAAAAATTTTAATATCATATTTTTTTAATAAATATATTTTTAAGCCTTAAACTTTTAAATATTTAGAATTATTATTCAAAACATATGACTTTATAAAAACCCTCTTAAGATTAAACCATTTACCAATATTATTTTTAACAATTTGGCCTATTGGTTATCTACGCACAATTTACTTTTCTTCTACAGATTAAATGCATAAATGGAAACATCCTAGTTGAAGTCAAAAGGGGATAAAGCGGACATATCTTTAATGTTTAGAATTAACAGTTATGTAGGGTGTCCCGTAAGTCGTGGTCGTAAATTTAATGGTATGCATATTCAGTAGAAAGGAACAAAAGACTCCCTATGAACATAGGTCGAACAACGCACCGTTTCCGAGAAAGAATGGCTTTATTGATAAATGGAGCAACAACCCGTACAGGTGTTCCTTTAGTAATGTCTCGTGTACCTTGAACTCATAGCAAATGCTCAAAATGTCCACCATGAACACGGCAGCATGCTTCAGCTCTTCTCCTCAAAGAGGCACGCAAACGTTTCACACGCTGCAGTATGGACTGTTCCCGTGCAGAAACCCCAACGGTTCGCGGATGTCCTTCGCGAGGGGTGATTTTAAATGTACTGGTGTCACGTAAACGCTGGTGCAGACGGATGAACATGCGAAGATCAGGATGACGTCGGTTTGGGTACGTGTCTCTTTAAAGACGCGCCGGGTCTGCTGCATTCCCATTTGCCTAACCGTACGTGAAATGCATTTCCGTCAACTCGGCATTGCTATAACCTGCTGCAGCCTTGTAGTCTCACTCAAACTCAGTCCAGGCAACGAATCAGCCAGATCTACTTCCTTCCATTTACATGAACAGGGCATTCCATTTACATGGCAAGAGAAAGAGGTTTAGTTTCTTTACGTATCATCATCATTTCTCGGAAACGCAGTGTTGTTCGACCTATGTTCATAGGGAGTTTTTATGTTCCTTGCTATTGAATATGCATACCATTAAAATTACGACCAAGACTTAAGGGACACCCTGTATTGGATATCTAACTAAAATAAACGGCAGATAATTCTAAAACATATTCTACTGACTAGAACGAACTAGCTTTTTTTTTGTTGTCATTGTTATTGTTTATAACATGGAAGCCTATGTTTGTTATAATCTAGAGAGATAACAATATAGCACTGTTAACATTCCAATTCTTTAAATAATTTTGGGTATATTTTGAAAATTAATATGTAACTTCCAAACAAATGAAATTTTAGAGGGAATTAAGTAAAAACTTAGTTTATCTTTTATTGCCGTATCACTATAACCACTCTGTATTTGTTCATTTCAAAGTACAGAAGTTGATTCATGTTTATGGGTCAGTTTATGCAGGGATGTAAAAATACGGAAAACCCTTTGCCCGAATCGACAATGTTCGATTTGATAACAACACAATGACAATCGTGAGACATCGCAATTTCCACTTCAGAAGGCTGCATTTAAGAGCAATAGAACTAATTACAGACCACGCCTCCTTTGTAGCTTTCCTTAGGACAACAATGTTCCTGGGACGTCTTTTAGCAAGGTCTCGAGCCTGTGACCCAACGGATTCGAGGACTGGAAAGCTACGCCCCAGTAGACTGGAAAGCTACGCCCCAGTAGACTGGAAATGCTACGACGAAATATTTATCACGAAGTTAAAAGCGACGTTGCGGACTACAGTGGAACAGCGTATCGTGCCAAAGCTGTACCAAAAAAAAATTAGGAAAATATGAAATTAATTTTCATCATCTTCCGCGATCACCCCTCTGATTTCACTTTACCGAGAACGTGTGGTATATAATTGAACATCAGCTCGGCAACGAACAGCTCGTCTAACTGCCCTAACATTTATTTATTATTTTGTTTGAAAAGTTGTTAAAATTCTGCTCTGTATAGAGGGAGTGGCTGTTTCGGACATCTAGAGGAGATAAGATGAAAATGTGCGGACTTATGTCAGTCGCCACGATATTTCCTCCCTTGAGGCTCTAGAGTACACGTCCTGCTCTATATTCGCCGGATATTGCGCCCAGCGACTACATCCTGTTCGACGTAATGAAAGATGCGGTACGCGATGAAAAGTTCTCCTTCAACGACGAGCTTCAGGCGGCTGTCCAGAAAATCTCCAGTTAGACTAACTTTTGATCGATCAGGAGCCAAAAACCGAGGCTAGTGGAGTCCATGTTTGCGCCTCAAGGAGCTCCAGGATCTCAATCGAACAATCATGCGTATTGAGCTATCGATTTATTGAGCACCCTCTAGTTTGAATACAACTTGAATCAATACAGCTTGAATCTTCCACTTAAGTGCCGGAAACATTCTGGTGAAGCTCCACTTTAGCCAAAGACAAGTGCCTCACGTAACTCCTATTGATCTGACGATGATGAAGACGTGTTGCGAAACCCCTATGCAGCTCGTCCAATAAATGTTTTGTAGGGTTGAGATATGATGATTGGACTGCTACTGCAACAACGTGAACTCGTTGTCATGTTCATGAACCATTCTTTGACATTACTGTCCTTAAAGTATGGGTGTATTGTCCTGTTAACTCTTAAGATGGATCTGGACGGCACCAATGCTCTTTTATTATGATGTGCCATGCTCTTCAGGAACCGTTCTACAGCTATGAGGGAACCTAGTTCATCCCATGATTACATTTCCACGCCATAATATTGTCACCGACAACCGGCAAATTTTCAAATTGTACTTTAGGTTCAAAACCTCACGCTGTTGTTGTGAAACTCAGACCCTCCCATCAACAGAAATCTTGATTCATCTGATCATGCAATGTTTCCAATCATTAAAGGGGTCCACAAAAGGGGCTTTTTTTCTTGTTTCTCGAAGCAGATGAACTCGAGATGGACGTCTGCTGCCATAGCCGATTCCAGTTGGGCTTCGCCGTGCTGTTTGTCGAGATGTAGCATCTTTCTGCGGCTCTTCGTTTAGCTTTTAAGATCTAGAAAGCCTTCTTCCCTTGTTATCGCTTACTATGTGTTTTGAGGCTGCATGTTTTACGCCTCACGCACACGAGACAGTTATACGCGAATATCGCAGAAGAATGGCCGTTTAAGAAATGCTTAATTCATCACTTTCGAACGCGCATGCTTGAAGTCCGTCAAAAACATTCTGGTTGACAATCTATTGTTATCGTTGCACAAACTGAAGCTCATTTAGTTTCCACTAGATTTTATTTCATTTACTACTCCTCTGATCCCTCCATTTCGAGGACCGGACCAGTACTTCGAGATTGGGTATTCTTATTAAATTTGCTGTGAAGATGACTCTATAAATGATACTGTAATTAGGCATGGCTGAATAGTGTGTCTGCGATAGCCCAATTGGTAATCATATACTCGAGGGTCCTGGTTCGAATCCAGGTCGCAAAATTTTTCCTTCCATTTTTTTCAAAAAAGATCATTACCTGAAGTTTCGAGAACCAGCTCCAGTTTTTATTCATTATTTCTTAATAAGTATCTGACTATATTTCTCTTAAGACCTAGTAATGCCGGACATTGCCAGCTAGTTAACAAGTAAACGGAATTTTGAGAGAATTTCACCTGATATGTGCCAACAAGTGGTATTGTGTACTTTAATTTTTGAAATAAATGACACTTTTTAATTTGGTGAAGTGAGATAAAATGTTTCCAATATTAAGAAAAAAATGTTCACGCAAAAATATTTTATGCCCCATACGAGATACAGATATTTGAAAAAAGTTTTTATGTTGAACAGTGTTTAATTTGCAGAATTTTTAGACGCAAGCCGCTAATAAAATATTAATTTTATTAATTCTTCTACTTTGTATATTATTTAAGACATGCTTTACATTTTTAGGCATACTGTTGGCTTGGCTGCACATGAACGTAAAGTCTTATATTTGTCATCACTAATTGGCGCTATTTTGGTCGTCTGATTTTGTGTGTCATTTCATATTCAAATTTCCTTCTGTATGACTTTCACTTTAGAGTGCAAAAACAACGAGCTAATTAAATTTCGTTTTCTATTTATATTTTTTAAAAGAGGGGGAAAAAATCTTAATCATTCAGCCCATGCCTGGTTCAAACAGAGTGGTGAGGGCTGTGATAGAAGAGGAGAAGCGTTTTCAAGTGCATCTCCTCCAAAAGGGTTTCTGGTTAGAGGGGAAAGGCGAGCCATTATCACTTCGCCATCATACTGTTTAGTTTAGAGAAAAGGAGGCGCGTGCTCACGTGGGGGTTAAAGATGCAAGGTTCGGCAACTGAACTGAATCTCTTTTCAGCGAGAAATAGACTGAGGCGTCATTCCCGGTGCCAATTTCTACGACAGAAATAAATGCTGGGGCTCTAGGGGGAGGGAAAAAACTCTAGGAGAAAAAAGAGGGAGAAAATGCTCATTTCCTTTACACCGGAGAGCGTACGGCACTCTTTGCATTTTCAACAATGTTAGACTCTTTTCAGGATGAGGGGGGAAAAATATTATGTTTTTTAAAAAAGCATTTATCCTTTTCGGAAACCTCTAATCTTGATGATTAATTACCTCTCGTAAACAACGCCACCTATTTACGGATTCGTAGATTAAAAATAACAAGGGATAGTCATCTTTTAGAAGTTTTCTTTTCTATCTTATTTTCTTTACAACGTTTTCTATTTACTTATTTCAAGTTTGTTTTTTTTAATCTAAGGATTAACTGCCGAGTACACTATCATTGCTTTAATAAAAACTCACATTTTCCATTTATCTTGTAATAAAAGTTTCACTAATTTCACATAAAAAAGGCTGATATTTAAACCTCGTCTTAATTTCAATTTATGTTCTACTTTTTTATATAATTTATTGCAACAACATTGAAAATTAACCTATTCGATTTCTTTGCAGTATCCGTCTAAATATAGCAGCTCTTATGGAGGTGGCGGCGGTGGCGTTGGCGTTACAAAAGCAACGAGCTATAGTTCGGTAAGAATTTTTTTTAATGAAATTTAAATATTAAAATTTTGCTTGCGTTAAGAAGAAATGTATACATTCCACTCAAGCAACATCAATAAACAATACCAATGACTCTACAAACTTGATTGAATTCTGCTTGAAAAGCTTGATGCTTGGGATTCCTCTTAGACAGGCAAGGCCTCCCATACGCTTTAAAGCATTCCGTCAATAATGGAAGGCCTAGTACGAGCAATAAATGTCACCTTAATAACGCTTAATAATGGCTGGCAACTTAAAAGTAGTAATTGTAGCTTATCCTACGGCATAGTCAAAGAAGTCTTTGCCAGTGAAGAATTTCAGCGTATATATTACCGAATTATCTTTGTAGTTTTTTATTTTGACTGTTTATGCGAATGGAGCTTGTTTTCTTTCGTTCTAGAAATATTTTGTGAAAACAGCATAAATGCCTTATACAATGTGAAGAAGAAAATAACACACGCTATAACTATTGTAAGAGATCGTAAACGACCCTTACTATACAATTGTCTTCAGAATGAACAAACAATAAGAAACTGTTTTCAAGAGTTTTTCTCACTAGATGTTAGGAGTGTCTTACTTCTAGTTTCGATCGTGTGTGAGATATCGACGTTTGTCTATTTTCTTGCAGAGTTGTTAAAGCAAATAAATAAAACAGTTGAGAGTGCAGATCACTTTTACTTTGCATACTGACAGAACATCACATTGAACTACAAAACAAAACTAAAATGATACAAGGAATGAGAATAAGAAGAAAATAACAAATCAATGTCGAGGAAGCCCCTCGAAGTGGTTGCCCCCAGCTCCAATGCACTGGTTACATCTTCGGACAACTGAGCTGGTAGCTGCCATAATCTGGTCGGGTGTAATTGCTCGACTACAAGCTTAAATGGATGCAATGAGTTCATCTCTGGTGGTGGAGTACATTTAAGAATAAATAGGTAAACTTACGTTTTTTCTAGGAAAACACTCTAAATAAAAGAAAATAGATAAACGTCGATATCTCAGACACGATAGAAACTAGAGTAATTTTATAGGACATTTTTTGTTCCATTTGAACCATATAATGTTCCTAAACAATTATACTGGATAAGTTTGGGTCATCCTGTATAACACTGGGCAACAATGAAATTGCTTCTTAGGTGAAAGTACCGAATCCTGAATGAATTTAACGTGCTGAACACGAATTTCACATTGTAAAAAGTTGATTGGCTCTCGTTGAGGAGATATTGACGTATTGTCCGTTGTTTAGGTGCTATTGGAGAGGATGGATTACAGCAAGTAAGGCTGGCAGAGCTGTTCTGACCTGAAGATAGTGTCTCTGTTGATGGGTTTGCAGCAGGGATATATAAAGTACTGCTGCTTACTTTGTCTATGAGACAGAAGAGCAATCGATTTTTACGACATCAAGAAATACTCCGAGAGCATCTTTTAATCCTGGAGAAACTAATGTAATCACACAAAATCATCATTCCTCCTTTACACATCAGCTTTGTAAAAAAATTCTTAAAAGCCATAGATAAGAATGGACCACCATTCAAGTACGGATTGCTAAGAAGCGTAGCCAATTCAGCTTTTTCTTAGTCATATTCGTTTTCAGCATATTGAATTCATTAAGAAATGACTATTTTCATCTCAGAAGCATGAACTTTTTGAAATTTTGTTGCCCAATGTAATAGATTTCATGTAAGTTTATCAATCAAATCCAAATTCCATTGAAACTGTTCTTTTTGCTTCATGCCAAATATTAAAGAACAGAGAAGGAATTCAGTGATGAATGTTATTATTGAGGTTGAAACACGCCTCCACAATAATTACGCAAGCGTTCATAGACCTAGTCTTGTTTCATTTTTAGATTGAAAGAGATTGTTTTTTATTACAGTTGTTTTTTTTCCTTTGTTTAATTATTGGGATATTCTTGGCACTGATGCTGAAAGAAACATTGACTCGTTTAGTGCAAATGATTGCAACACTGCCAATGGCCTTATCTTAACTTAGATGTTTTCTTAAACTAAAATTACAATTTTCTAATGTAGATGAAGTCTTAAAAAATTATTTGAATTAATTGTGTGTCAGTTATTAATGCTGCCATATTAAAATTGAAGAAAGTTTTATGTTTCGATATTTCGGTAACGTTGGCAGTAATTTTGTTTTCATTTGGTCTACGAGTTTGGTCTAGAAAAGGCAGTCGACCTGCCGCAGTCAATGCTTCAGCGATGAATTGATGCTCAGTAAAGGGGGAAGTAAATGCTTGCTCGTAAAATTCGATGTTTCTTGACAGAGAGATTAGAAAGGATAAAAGGGGGATTGATTTTGATGATAATGTTATCCGTCATAGATCAGAGTGCAAATAAGGAAACAGTGAGATCGAAAGACCCATAATCTTTGAGGTATTCTAGGCGATATTTTACGGACTCAACTGAGTAAATTGCCTCTTAAAAGTATGTATCTCACCTCTTAAACTAAATTTTGCAGAGTCTTTACTTTTTAAAACTATTGGCTATTTAATTTTTCGTTTCTAATACTGTTAACCTATTATTGCTTAAGATTTGTGTATTTATATACCTTAAAATATATGGTAGTCTCTTCTTATTATATGGATTAAAAATTTTATATTTTATTTCAAACTTCTACGTAAAACTCTGTCTGTGGCGTAACTTTTGCTTAAATCCATCTGATTATGTCTTATCCATATATAAAATAACGTGTGTACCAGGTGTTTTTAAACGCCTTGAGATTCTACATTTGATTAAATTTGTACACCAGCAAGGTAAAGTCAAATCCTCTTAAATAAGGGAATTTGCTATGTGGCACATTTAAAATCTCTTTGGAGTGTTTAAATCGCTTTGAGATTTATTATACTAAATTTTAGTGATTAATGGTTTCAAATGAATTACTTAATGATTTAAAGTATCATGATTATCTATTATATAGTAGTTTGCTCTATCAAAAATTGGAAATATCCAAAAATACTATTTGACATAGAAATTTCTCCAACGCGAAGGATTAGAATGCAAAGAGCAAAGGCAGGTGAGGAGAAAAGTAACTCAATCGATTTCTGAGTTTCCTCCAGGTGACAAGGTTAAGGTAAACGAAGTAGCGGATAGCATCATAAAAGCATCAGACGCTTTAGGCGAAAGAGCATCTATTGTTGGAAAGTTTACGCTCCTGGACGAAATTATAAACTCACGTACATTTTTCACAAAAACTTTAATGAAAAAGAAAAAATTACGTTACAAACTTAATAGGCAAACGTATTCAGCTATCAAATGACCACTAAAAGTTGTGTCATGTTTTTGTATTCATAAATCTTTTGTACATTCGGTTTCGCAAAAATTATAAACTTACCCTGAATGAAATGAATGAATTTAAGCAAATTAGAAAATTAGAAATAACATTTTTTATCACTGCGGTTAGCTGCTTGTTTTGTGTTTTCATAATGCCACGAAGAACTGAAGTGAACAAAGAAGAAGTTCGTAAAAATTTGGATGCTGCATGGTTCTGGGATGTCCCAGAGACAAATTGCAGCTCACATAAACAGATCTCAGTTTACTGTGAGAGGTGAGCTAGCAAGAGAATTTGGTGGCAGAGTGAAAAAGCGCTCGGGTAGGAAGAAAATCCTCAACTCCAGAGCTGAATCTAATGTTCGCAACTGAGAGAAAACTTTCTGCTTCCGGTATTATTGATGTTCTTGCCCTGAACTGTTCTCGACGAACTGTTTCTGGTGCACTAGAGAGATGTCCATTCATCTTTCATATAGATAGCAAGTTGAGCCCTTGTTAAAGAAATGATGTCCTGGACTCACGAATGGTATGGAATGATTTGTTTTGGTTGAGAAGAGATTTAATCTAGACGGCCCTGATGGATGGGATGCCTACTGGCATGATCAACGAAAAGAAAAGTTTAAACGACTCGTCAAATGAATGGTGGTTCAGCTATCGTTAGGGCTCATTTTCCTCTATGGATCTGGTAACGGTTAATGGTCACATGAATTCCGTGGAGTATAAAGGGCTCCCAGGACAACAACTTGGAGTTTATTATACTGAGATTATTAAAGGACTTTCAACAAGATAATGCTTGCTAAAAACACCTCAAACATGATGAGAACATGATTTCATGAAAATCGTTTAACATTTTAGCCTGGCTGAACGTTCTTCAGACCTCAAACTAATTGAAAATGTCTGGAGACTGTTTGCACGCTAGGTTTACAAAGATCATATACAGTTTCAATCTGTTGAAGAACTGAAAAATGTAATTAGGGATGGATGAAAAAGTATTCATATTCTTCCTGATTCAATGCGAAACAGTACGTAAAGTTAATAATCAATGAAGGCCCCAGGAAGTATTCAATGTGTGGAAACAATTTTTTTTATGTAAAATGAGTTTATAATTTTGGCCAAACTGGATATACATCTTTTTTTTTTCAATTTTTTAAAATATTATGAATACAAAAGCATGACACAAGTTTTAGTTGTCACTTGATAATGGAATACATTTGCCTATCAAGTTTGTACAGGAAATTTTACCTTTTTATTAAAATTCTGTGCAAAATTAAGTGAGTTTATAATTTTGTCCAGGGGTGTAGAAGTTTTTGTTAATTTCATCAAAGATTAAGCTTAATTTATTAGGTTCTTTTTCAATATTTTCTTCCGGCATGCGGTTTGCAGTGTTTTTTTGTAGAAAAAAAAATCTTTTCTAGGTCTTGTTTTTGTCTTCTTCATCTGATCGTATAGGTCTGATTCCGTAGATCCTTTATTAGGTAGAGCAATTTCTTTCTTGAGCAAGATAGCATCCAAAAAAGTCTGATAGCATCCAGGATCGTGTTCTGGTCACATTTAGAAATCGGACGTGTGGTAACCAAGTTTGAATCGCACAAGTTAATTTATTCAAATCAGATAATTAAGATTACATTCTTGATTAACTTATCATAGAAACGACTACTTTGCATCAATCCTAAATTAACATGAGGACTGAGCCAAAAATTAGATGCTATTACAGTCAATTGTGTAAATGAAGGATATAGAAAGAAAATCCAGATATAAAAACCCTAGAATAAAACCCAATTTGTACACAGAATAATAAAGCCCTGAGAAAGGCTGACGTTTCAAATAGAGACTATCTATTCTCAAAGCAAAATAAAAAAAACCCTGTTATTTGCCAGTTTTCTTTCCTTTGACAAAGGATAGTCTCTATCCGAAATGTCAGCTGTCTTCATGTTTTACCATTCTGCATCCACAATTTAGGCAATTGTGTATACCTAATCCATCAAGCAAAATTTGGCGCCTTCTTTAAAAGAAGATGAAATGACTTTATACAAATTGCATCTTTAAATTGTTTTAGAATGACATGTTAAAAACTAAGGTAGAGGACTGTTCTCTTCATAAAACGTGAATTAGAAACTACTATATTGGATGTAAGGTACGAGAAGGAAGAAATTAGTATAATTCTCTTGATTGTCAGAGATTTTGCTTCAATAGCTGCATAGCAATTTCTTAAAGGAAGATTTGTAATAACATGATTTGGCTCTTTGTTTCTCACTGCGCATATATATTTAAGTTTGGATGACGTGAATTTTGATGGCAGTAAATTCTAGCGTGAATTGCTGCAACTAAAAAAAATTTTTTTTTTTTTTGCTTTAACAACCTGGAGCAAATCCAGACTTACTCCCCAAGAGGTCTGAAGCCCAGAGACGGGGTTAATGGAGGCAAAAACATAAAACTGGCACTATAATAAACAAAGACAAGAAAGAAATTAAATTAACAACAGGAAACAACGTTTGCGCAAAGAAAGAAGGCAATTTAAAAAATAATGCTAAAAAATATACTAACGTGAACAAAAACAATAAAAAATATTTTGATTAATTTAAAACAAAATCCTCAGTACCTTAAATGCAATTAAAAATCTTTAGACGCACAAAAAAATTTTAAGCAGCAGCAAATCTTTGCTATACTGCCAAATACAAGGGAAAAAGCCCCCTCCCCCTCCTTATGCCATTAAAAAAAACTATGGCTCATAACAAACAAAACTACTTTCACTATTCTCTTTGCTATATTTTGGATATCAGTCTTGTGCCTGAGAATTCAAGGCTTTTTCTTTAAAAAAAAAAAGAGCAAATGAAACAATATAGGCTGCGTAATTACTTAACTATGTTTTCATTAGAGTTAATACAGGTCATACTCCAACGAGAAACAAAATCAGTATTCGAGAGATAAACAGTCGAGTCACATTAATATGACCACTTCCTATTTGTGATGTCAGCACTAAATAACCAATCGCAGAAGGAACTAAATAATTTATTTAAAATAAATGAGGCAAAAATGATGTGTCATCAGCAGACTGAGTGTGTAAAGACAGTGTGTTGTAGCAACACCACCTAGAGAGAAGGCCTGCGGACAAAAGGTATATACATTGTTACATCATCATCAAGCGGCTATTGTTAATCGTATTTCTACCAATAATAAGCCCGAAATTTGGCCGAAATTTGGCACTCGAAAATATTCCAATTGTTGCAGAAACGGAGTGATTTATCAGACATACAAAAAAGGGAATGATTATTGGCTTTCGGACAGAGGGTAGCAGCATTTCAGAAACTGCGGAGTTTGTGAACTGTTCGCGTGCTGCTGTGGTAAAAATGTACCGGCACTATAGAAAATAAGTAACGTGGAAAATGTGGTGCACCACGAGCCATAGATGAAAGAGGGGAACGGCAATTGCGGCGGTGCGTTTGGGCGAATCGACTGGAGTTTGAAATTGACATGTAAGTCAGGCTGTGGTTCCCCGTCACCAGATGGCATTGTGACGGGAGACGAATTCTGGGCGCTAGAGACCAAGCAGATGTCCATGGCGTGGAAACACCCTGCCTCGCTCGCCGTTGCCACAGTGGAGCAACTTACTGCCCAATAAACCAAGAGGCCACATGGTGACAGCACCTATGCTAACGACTGTGCATCGGCTGGAATTTGCACGGCTGTATCGACACTGAACATCCACTGATTAGCAAAGATTGCCTTCTCAGATGAATCACGTGTTTTGCTCCATCGGACGGACGGACATTGGCTCATACTGCGAGAAACACTCTTCAACCATTTATGGACGGCAACAAGTTGGCGGAGGCAGCGTTATGAAGTGGAGAGTGTTTTCGTGGCATTCTCTGGGTGCACTCATCTTTGTATGAATCGACTTAAGTACGTATCGATCCTTGAGAACCACGTACACCACACACTTTCATTGGTTTTCCTGGGCATGATGTTCTTCCAGCATGAAACTGTGATATCTCATACAGTTGTAATTATATGTGAATGTTAAAAGAGCACGAGGAAGACTTTACTATACTTCCTGTCCTCCAGATTCCCTAGACTTAAGTCCAATCGAAAATCTATGGGACCACCTCGATCGGGTTATTCGCTCCATGGATACTCTATCTTGCACCCTCCTACAGCTGTCAACTGAACTGTATTCAGCATGATACAATATCCCTGTGAACTTATCCAGCACCTCATTGAGTCACTCTCTCCCAACTCGTCTAGCCGCTGTTCGAGCTGCACATGATAGTTATTCCGGATATTAACAGGTGGTCACATAAATGTGACTCGGCTGTTTATTTTGATTGCAGTGAAACCGTTTCCTTAGGGGGAAAAAGGTGTAAAAAGTTTATCAGTTATCTAATACATTTTCTAAATCTTTGTGATTAATTGTTTCCTCTTGGTGATCCTCACTGACGTTATTGACATTTTTGGTTTATTGTACACAATTTTATCCAATGAAGAGAACTTTGCTTATAAAAGAATCAAAACTGAAATAAATTTATTTACATAAAACTATATATAATGGGATAAAGCCTATCACTATTGTGATTGTTGAGCTAGCATTTAACCCATTAGAATGTTGAGGTAGATGGGAAATTATTTCCTAATTAAGAGCCTTTTAATGAAAGAAACAGCATAAACATAGACATTTTTTTCATTAGCAAATGCAGACAATAAAGTTCTTTCCTACTTCCTGTGACGTTAAGATGAAATTTAAAGCACCAACTGCTGGCTTACAGGCGTTGGAAATGCCAGAGCTTCGAGAGATAAGAAACAAAGAGACTCGATTGTTAAGTGTATGCATCATCTTAGAAGAAGTGTTTTCCAACAAATTCCTTCCGCCATGGTTAAAGTGCACACAGAAAGATGACATCATTTGTAGGAGCTAGGTTGCAATCGTTTCCGCCGACGTCATTCATAGATTTTGGGGCAGTTTCCTTCGAGGAGATTCCTTATCGTACGAAGAAGCCAACAAAAATATATTCTAGTTTAAAGCTTTCATCCACACAAAACCCATTTCTGGAAAGAAGCCAAGAAGGCGAGAAGAGAATATCCGATAGAGGGGAGAGAAGGTAAAAAGGGAGGCAACTACGACCTCACCAAGAAAGATCTGCTTTCCATCAGGAAACAGAAGGAAGAAAACAAAAAAAATAGTAATAAATGTAAAAGACACACGACATTTTTAGTTGAATCTTTAAAGCACAACACTTTAAAAGCCGAGTAGGCAGAAGTCGGCCATTCACGTAAACACAACTTATCCATCCAGCTTTGCGGATGGCGTAAAGTGAAATAAGGTCGCTTATCCGTATTTTAAAGAGCGATAGAAACGAGAGAGGAAATTCCCTGATAAATATAAACTGTTTGTTAGGAGTAGACAATAATGTCGTCTAGGAATATACTCCAAGCATTTGTGTATTTCGCAACTTTGATGAACATGAAAATCCGTGGCAACGAAGACTGATGCAGGCATGTGAAGTTTATTCGACACAAGTTTAATGGCAGTTGGCTACAACTTTGCTGTCCGTCTACAAACAATTTTTTTCAGCTTCTTTGGCGTCTGCTATCGTTTGGTGCGGTGAAATTTAATCATCCGCTCGTTTCTACTGTCACCGTCTAGCGAGAAAACCTGAAAGCCAGTTCTCGGAGTCTTGGCTTAATTAAAGAAAAGGATGCATTATTTTTAAAATTGAAACTAGATTCTCTTTTCCATTGCCAGTTTTTCTACTAGAATAAGTTATATCTACTCTTTAAAAAGAGTTACTTCTAAGATTCGAACTCGTCCGTTATGAAATTAATAAGAACCCATGGGAGATTTCATTCAATTTTTTGTGATATCTCTACTTAACAAATTTATCCAACTTTTGGAATAATTTTTAATGATCTCACGGTTGCTTATTTCAGCATACAGATAACTAAAAATTCTTTAAAAATTAGATGAGTTCTATAAATAGCTTTATCTGTGTACTTTTTGATTAGTGCATACTTTTGATTCTTGTTCTAAATTTGGCCTCTCTATTTAATTCGTTTACTCAAATTTAGGAACGTTCTGGTTAGCATTATTTTCTTTATACCAGTATTCCATATCTAAACATCTTTCCTCTTGAATTTTACATTATATTTGGCAATTAATGCATTTCATTTATTAAATCATTGACTGTTGCATAATCAGATAATGACATTTATATAGAAATGCTGTATATGAAATTTGACATACTGTGTTTTTCACTTAATACATTTTGACATTGATATCTACATGCTCTTCAAATTATAAAAATATTGTATTCAATATAATCATAAAACTTTTCTCTCCCAAATAAGGCGTACGATATACAGGGTGCGGCATTTATCTTGACACAACTGAATATCTCGTAAACTAAGCATTGTACGAAAAAATGTCCAAAATCAAGAGTGAATTATTTCGCGGGGGAAGTTCATTAGTTAAAAAATTACCCCCCCCCCCCCTTGTGAGGGGGGGGGGGGGGCTGGGGGAAGGGAGTAACTTTGAAATCTTAAATAGGAATCTCTATTTTCAATGGTATATTCAAATTGTACACAATATTCGAGAAATGTTTAATTCTTGGTGTTTTTTCAATTGATCCAACCGTTTAGGAGATAGAGGCCCTGAAAGTGTGGAACTTTTAAAGTTTTGAACCCAATTTTATCGATGAAGACAAAGAGATAGAGAGTGGGTCTTACAGACATTTCTATTCTACTTTTTAATGGTCTTTAAGAATCCCAAGTCAGAATTTCAAAAATCCAATATTTTTCAATACCCACGCTTAGGCTCTGTCTCCATAGGACTGCTGCCCCCAAAAGTTTACTTATGCACTAAAAAATTTTAAATTTACTTATCCACACTTTCAGGGCCTCTATCTCCTCAACAGTTGGATCAATTGAAAAAACACCAAGAATAAAACATTTCTCGAATATTGTGTACAATCTGAATATACCATTAAAATAGGGGTTCCTATTTAAGATTTCGAAGTTACCGCCTCCCCCAGCCCCCCTCACAAGGGGGGGGGGGTAATTTTTTAACTAATGAATTTCTCCCGCGAAATAATTCACTTTTGATTTTGGACATTTTTTGTATAATGCTTAGTTTCCGAGATATTCAGTTGTCTCAAGATAAATGCCTCACCCTGTATATGCAAAGGATCACCGCCACTTCATATCTTTATATGAAGTAGTGATGATCCTTTGCATAATATACCCACGCCCATTGGTGAGAACTAGGGATGTCAAGATCCGGATAATTTAAGATCCGGATCTTGTTTTCGGACCTAGGTCTGAGATCCGAGATACGAGATCCGCGATCCGCATCTTGGATCCGAGATTCGGATCCTGTATCAGGAAATTGTTTGGAAGAGAATAGAGAAGGAGAGAATAGAGAAGGAGTGTCTCTTTCAATTATTGTAAGGAAATCACTCTTAAGAATTTCTTGAAATTTAAGCAACAATCCCGGCCCTTCCCAGCAAAGAATTATGGGTCCAATTGTTCACTGCAAAATAGCATGAGTTTCGAGGGATTGGGACAAATAATGATTCGCACTGCGAAAGTACAAACTTCAAGGAATCTGTACATTATATGGTAGTTGTGTTTTTAGAATAAAGGAAACAACTCGATTTCAATTTATTGAAAATTCGCAAAAATTATTAGCCCACCAAAATTTAGTTATAATAATCAGAAACTTTTGTATAGGAACCATGCATAGCACAAATTTTTTCATTTAACATCCATTTTGATAACACCTCAAGTGATCAGTTAATTGCCGAATATTCAATAATAATACAGTGTTCTACCTTCTCAAACGGAACATCCAGAATTGCAGATTTTGTACTCAATGTAATTAACCCTCAATAGAAAGCTTTGAGTGGTTCCTGCAGTACAGTTTGTGATTATTATAACTGAATTTTGGTGGTTAATATTTGTTGTGAATTACTTTGAAATATTAACCTACTGGATGAGGATCTTATATAAATGGAAGTTGTTTCCTTTATTCTAAAAACACCACTACTGTATAATGTACAAATTATAGTCAATAAAGTCAAATGGGTATTAGCTATACTAATGAAATCCTTTAATTTCGTTATGCGGAGGTCCACCATACTTGGAACGTTATTTATGTATTCACTCCACCTACCCTCTTCTACTCCATAAAAAGAGGATGTCGCTCCATTTCCTTTGAGTAGAAGGTTAACCAGAGAAAACTCATAAAACTGTTGCCTTTAATAATTTGTGTAAGTCTAATGAAATCTTTATTTTGATCCTTTTTATAGCCATCAACGTGGCAAGCTTAGCAGATTTCTATTAAACGTGAAACACTTTTGCGATAATGGATTTTATTTACAGTGTTTTTAATTTTAAATAATGAGCGGATAATGATGTAAACATAAATATAATGCATTTAACGTAATCAATTTGCCTAAAAGGGATTTATAGGGTTCATTTATCTTAAAGTGAAATATATCTCAAATGTGGAAGACATTTATTTATACACCAGGAATAGAAGATGAAAAAAAGACCCGAAACAAATTATAAGACTGGATGGTAAACAAAAATAAGAAGCGAGGTTAACAAATTCCTTGGCCAGCTGTGATCAAGGCTGTACTATTCGACCAGCTGATCAATTTGGAAAACGGAAGAGAAAATGCGGCCTTAGACAAGGGCTTTTTACCTTCAACTCCCAAAATAAACACGCTACTTGGGAGTGAGCGCCGCCGCCGCCGCTGCTCTTGTCTTTCCTTCCTTCCGTCTCCTAATCAAAACGACCTGCACAAATCTGTTGCATTGCACGCTTTAAATCACTGCCAGTCCAATAAAATAACCTCTCCTCTACCGTAAAAAAATCTTCATTCTAAGGTCACTTGATAAAATCTTGCTACCAAATTTCATCTCGCGATGCTATTTTCTGAATACCTTCAATTTGACTCTTTCTATCAATGTCTTTCTCTCACTCAGATACATTCCTTAAAAGTGGATGCATTTAGACAGTAAATTTACTATAATTTACTATGAATAAACAGACTATAATATACATTGAAATTTTCGAACAATTGGAATAACTGGATAATAATGGCATCATGTCGTAGAAACAATGAAATTTAAAAATAAATAAAGAAAAAAAATCAACATGAATTGCATTATAAATCTGTTCCAAAATAGAGTGTGCCCTATTTACTTTCCACTCGTTCTTTGTCTTTCTCTCCTCACTAAACCCTTTCCTCTTCGGTTATTAATAGTCTCTTAGGGTTTCTCCTTTAAATTTATTTCCATACGTTCCTAGCATTTAAATTATTCGGATTTTTTTTAAAGTTATTAGAATTTGAAACGACTGTGTCACTATTAGACGTATACTTTGCACGATAGTATGGAGGTATGAATTCACACTAACGATGTGGAAGCTATAAATTTGAAATAAATTTGACTCCCATGTCTGCATCCCCAGGCATGAACAAGATAGCATACGTTTTTTTCTTCCCTTTAAAAAAAATAAAAATAAAAATAAACATAAACGGAACCGATAATGAGATGCTTCATGAACTAAGCTTGGAAGTAAATGAATTAATATGTATTAATGAAATAAAAATAAACAAGAAAAAAAACAAAACACCGCACACGCAGAATGTTAATGTAAGATTGATTTATTCGAGTGTAATGGTACCCTTAGAAATTGTACATAACCCTTAACTTTCTTATTGTGCGAATGGCAATTCTTTACAAGTTCAGGAATTATGTTTCTTCAAAAATTTCTTATTTTCCCCAGCTGAGCTTTTAAGCCTGCGGTCTCAGAATTCAAAGGCTTATAGACAACTGTGTCATCAGGACCAATGAAAGAACTCCGTGATTATGTACAGCTACTTTAAATGTTATTGTTTTGCATTGACTGCTTGGTAACGTGTGACGTGGGTAACATTTGTTCCAAAAAGCACAATTGAAATATTTTTGGGCTATTTTTATAAAAAAAACTTATTGAAATTTTAAATTCACATGTGAGCATAAGAAGCACATTGCAGAAAGGGAAGTGAGTCAATCAAACAAATATTCCGTGAAAATATTCCTCAACAAGCTTTCACGTAGAAAGTATAAGTCTTTCTCAAATCGTAATTCGTAATTTTTTCCGCGAAAAATAGAAAAATCTGAGGATAGAAAAAGAGTCTGACGAAATATTTTTTTTAAAAAATGAGTGAAATCCCGTGATCGAGAACATTCATCATCGTGATTATTCGAAAAGCAGGATGGCGACCCTTATATTTTATCAGTGGAAGATACGTTATTGAGTTGTATGCCACCAGAATAGGACCTTTCGTGACTTCCCTATCTTCTCAAAATGGGACAGCCTATAGAATGAACGGATGTTCGCTGGCAAGAAAAACATACGTCTAAGCTGGCTATCAACACAGCAGTGTGTTGGCCACCTGCTATTTAAGAGGTAAAATTTGGATCAGAAGAATGGAAAACGGCGACTAGTCATGAAGATAAAAAGAGAAATTCTTCCATCTCAACACCAGCAGAATCAGTGACAGAGAGGCTGGAAGGACTATCGCCAAAGAGAATGATAATCAACAGTCAAAAGTTGTGGAGTGGGAACAAGTATCAGCAGAGAATGTAGCAGAGCTGATCGACATTGGAAAGCAAGAGCCACGAGATTCAGTCTGCACAAAGCCTACTCTCGGTAGCTGAGGCAGCCAGTCGACGGTGATAGAACGAGAGTCATGAAATCCGATCCGACTTATCGGCACACCAAAAGATAGTTCCATTGAAAACCATATTGAAGACAAGAACTATAGTGTGTACAGCCAGATCAAATCAGCTGAAGATGTATGCCAGTTATAGTAAACGTTGCAGGGAATATAAATCTAATGTGCTAGACACACCCCTACTCCCTGAGAGATTTATAAACATCTGAAGCAAAAACTTTACAAATTAATCCAGAGTCAATCAACTTCTCAAGGAAGCATATCCTTCAAATTAATGACTGAATCCAGTGCAAACTTTCAGTATTGTTTATCCAGGGTTGATTGCTACAATTATCCAATTTTCCTTAACTGAGACAATGTCAGTCATCTTTCTTGAATGAATATTTTATGAAATCTACGCTTGATAAGAAAGATACAGTATTAGTAGGTAGAAGAAAGAAGCTAGATTAGACAGTCTGCATAGATAATCTGAACTGTATTTATTATAGATCCATTATTTTTACTTCCTTGTACGAAGTAAAGGAAGTACTGTAATCGCGAAAAATTTCGTTTTCAGATTTCAACGGAAATATCCATTATGACCATCCCTGAATCCATTTTGACTAGTTTCGGCGTGACGTCTGTACGTACGTAAGTATCGCGCATAACTCAAAAACGATTAGCCGTAGAATGTTGTAATTTTGTATTTAGGACTGTTGTAACATCTAGTTGTGCACTTCCCCTTTTGATTGCAATCAACTGGGCCAAAAATGTGTATTTGTGGTGTCCACAAGAGATTTTCTTTTACATGTCTATGGCGTTTTATTTGCGTGGAGCAGTTTGTGGCGTCAGAGTTTGATTGTTTCTTCTAAGAGGGGGAAACAATGAAGTTAAGAAATTGTTGCACAAAAACGACTATCAAAATTTGTTTCAACAATTAGGAGTTTTTAGACAGCAAAGAAACAATGTAATATAATAGGCGTACAAGGAAGTCATGTGGTGCCCACAACAGATTTTTTATATTTATTTATCCAGCCCCCCCCCCCTCCTATCTAAAAGTATCTTAATCATCACAGATATATATATCTTTATTCAAGCATAATTTCATTTAACTTGACTTTAATGAAGCAAATTCTTCATCTAATAAAGCAAATATCTTTAATTCCACACATACGCACACGCACGCACGCATATACCCTCCGATGCGAGGAAGTGCGCTATAGAACTTGTTACGAGGAACCTTTTTTTATTTTATTTAAAGTAAACTAATGGTGTACAAACACACATTTTTAAAGTATATAAGATCTTTTTTCAACAAATCTGATGCATAATTTCCAGAAATAGGATTTTATCAATACAATTGATTGGTTGGTTTATTAGAATTTTTGGCGTCGACTACTAAGGTCATTTTGCGCCTTTTACGCAAGTTATATCTATACGCAGCCCGGGACAAACACAACATCCATGCCCACGGCCGGATTCGAACCCACAACCAGGTTTATCAATACGAGGAATGATGGAAATTTTAAAGTGCATTCGAGGACCCTACATCCCTTTTTGAGATAATTAGCTACATTACAAGGGCTGAAACTGCGAGGAACATGTGTAGAATGTACTCTCGAACCGTAGTCTTATATATCAATGAGAGGACTTGCACATGAATGCATAGTTTTGTTTGATCTGTGATTTAAGAGGAACTGTTTGCTATGTATCAAAGCTAATTTTGGAAGAAAATTAAAATCCCCAAAATTTTCTCAGAACTCAAAGAAAGTCATTTTCTACAGTTATTGAAAGATCTATAGGATGTCTTTTACTTAATTGATGTAAACATTATTAGAAGGATAGAGCCAGAAAATGCAAATAAGTAATTGTAAAAACAAGAAATTGTAAAAATGTAAATCGAGTTTCAGCTCTAACATCTACAAAAAGCAATTAGCAAATCTTTAATAATTACTTATTTTAGAGAATGAAGGAACATTAATCGAAACTTTAAAAGCTGTTGGAATGCGCCAGCCAGGACAGGGCCAGCGCAGACATTAGAGAATGCAATATTTAATTTTGGCTAGGATGCAAAACAGTCTGGTACCAGCCTTGTGCCTGGATATATTCATGTATGCTTTGACTTCTCCTTCTCATTTAAAGAAGGAAATATTGATACTGAAATGTTTTAATTTCCATATTAAATGATGTGGCTGAGATGGCAAAGTTGGATGAGATGATTACTTCAAGTGTTGTCAAAACCAACCTAAAAAGGTTAGTTCAGAGAATTCTATGAACTTAAATTTTACAGGTTACTGATTTTGATGTGTTCTGCAGTAAGCTGAGAAGGCACTCGAGACGAACTGAAAAAAAGGTGATGTTATACCAGTTCACCAGCTTATTTTTAAATGCAACGACCATTTTCGAAGAAGCACTTAATGATACCATTAAGTATGTGAATATGAATTGCAAATCAGCAGAGCAATTAGACAGCAAGTGGAATGGGATGGAACAAAAAGTTCATTTGCAAAGAAAGAATAAAATAACCAGAACATAAAGAGAAAAGAATGTCTGAATTAGAAAAAAATAATTGAAAGAGTTAAAAATTAAATTAGAATATTCTAGACTCGTGTAAACCACAAGAGAGAAAACTTAGCAGATGGAAGTTCTGCTACAGATGGAGTCAATTGGACCACTTAGCGAGGCAATGCTTGAAGAGAATAGCAGCCTTTTTAAGGGACAATTTGGTAAGCGCATTCAAAATGTAAATCTAGTCAAACAGATAAATGTATTGTTCAGAATAAAGTTGAGCGTTGGGTCTCATGCGCTTAGCACCTCAGCAACCACAAGTATCCTTATTAACCAGTGTATTGCTCGCAAATTAAAGTTAAATCAATAAGATGGAAGGAAGATGGATTGCTCCAGAGAATAAATAGTTCCACATGGCCAATAATACAAGTGGTAGTGGTCAGCATTAAAATATATGTCTTTTGAAAGATAAACGTTTTAGTCATGTTTGGTTTGAGTGATAGGGTTCGTGAAGACATAATAGGCAATGCTATTATGACAAGCGTCATTTGAGTGCAGAGATGAGAATTTAAAGGGTAGTAAAGAATAAAAACTCGTAAGAAATAAAGAATGAAAGCTAATGAATACTTAAGCCAAAACTACATATAGCATACTTACACAATAAAAAATAAATGCTACAACACCAATGAAAAGGGAACCATTATGACATTGATGTACTTTTGACCTGTATATTCTCACAAAATTATAAATTTAACCTAACCGTTCTCCTTCACAAAGAATTTATGAAATGTGACTTCTTAAGTGGACCCTTCAGTTAGAGACGTATGACTCAACCATAGATAATATGGAGAATTTTGGTAGCCAATATGCGATCTCGCTTCAAGATTGGCAGATGTAGGAATAGCATAGACTGGGCTCATTTAAGGATACATAGCCTAAAATCTGAAAGGAGAACTGAAAGAATGATTATTCCTATAGGGAAAAATCGATATGAGAAACAGAAGTGAACTTACTACTCGGTGAGATGTAAATCTGATGATATGCAAAGTCAAGACCGGTAGAAAATGAAAAATATGCACGGAGGAGAGTCATCGGAATTATACGAGGGGTGATTAAAAAGTGATGTCGCGTATTTTTTTTTCTCGAAAATGACGGCAAATATGAGAATATTGCGATATATAAAAGTTAGTTTGGTTCATTGTTAAAGTTTCCTGTTAGTGTCATGTGTAGCCACCAAGCACTAGCGAGGTGACAGTCCAAACAAGATGGCGGTTCTCATTTCATCTCCAGTGCTTTTGAGCGGCGAGGTATTATGCGTTTCTTTATGCAAAAGGACTGAAACCAGTCGATATCCATAAGGAAATTATGTCGGTGTACGGAGGTGATATCGTGCAGCCCCGAACAGTACAACGTTGGCGCAAGGCCTTTAAAGAAGGACGAGAGGACCTGCTGGACGAACATCCCTCTGGAAGGCTGCGGGAATCCATGACTTACAACAACATTGCCGCTGTGGAAGCGCAGGTGCGGGAGAAATTGCTGCAACATTGGACATTTCATATGGGACGGCGTACGACATAGTTCTCGAGCAGCTCGGCTTTCGCAAAGTGTCATGCAGATGGGTGCCACGATAGATGACGGCCGAACATCAAGGTGCTCGTTTCGATGCTTGTTTGCTGCATCTCACCCGATACCAGGAGGAGGGTCAGGATTTTTTGGATCGAATCATCACAGGCGATGAATCATGGGTCCACCATTTCACGCCCGAAAGCAAGATGCAATCAGCGGTTTGGAAACACGCCTCATCCCCCACAACGAAATAATTCAAAACTGTGCCATCAGCTGGCAAGGCCATGTTGACATGTTTTTGGGATTGCCGTGGTCTGATACTGCTTGAATTTCTTCCACCGCATACCACTGTCAATTCCGAACGCTACAGAGGCACATTGAGGAATCTTCGATGGAGGACATCGTGCTGCACCACGCCAATGCACGTCCCCTCACAGCAAAACGGGTCACTGACCTGTTGCAGCGATGGAACTGGGAAACATTGCTTCATCCTCCGTACTTCGGACCGTTGAAGACGTCACTGGCCGGTCAACATTTCTGTGACGACGACGAGGTGAAATCAGCAGTTCGGACGACTTTTACCGAGAGGGCGTGGAAAAACTTCACCGCTCGGACCGTTGCCTCAATCGGCTTGGAGATTATGTGGAAAAATAAAAGTTGAATTGTTCTATCGAATGTACATGTGTTTATTTTTTTCCCGGTCACGATTTTAGAGGAAAAAAAATACGCGACATTACTTTTTGATCACCCCTCGCACAATAAACAGTGTATATGCTTGGGGGTTGGAGTATAAAGGTATTAACAGAACAATGGTAGGCTTGAATAAATGATATCACTGCAATGATGAACAGGGATGTAGATCTGTTCATTGAATTGTGTGAAATTTGCAGGAGATGCAAAGCAAAGAGATCCTCTGCTCCTTTCCAAGAAAGTCTTAAAGCTGAGCACAAGTCACAACTAGGGGGGGGGGGGCTCTAGAAATGAAGGCATCGACTACTAAGGTCATTTTGCGCCTTTTACACAAGTTATATCTGTACGCAGCCCGGGACAAACACAAACATCCATGCCCACGGCGGGATTCGAACCCACGACCAGGCGGACTCGAGATCTAGAAAGCCTACGCCCTAGCCCTCTCGGCCACCTGGCCGGCAAGTCACAACTAAGTTTGAAGAGGAGAGCCCCCTGACGGATTGACAAACCTCCGAAGCAACAATTTAACAAACTGATTTAGAGTTGATTGGGTCCTTAGGAGATCATATCCATTAAGGTAACGATTGAATCCCGTGTAAACGTTCAGAGTTGATTATCAGTTATTATTTATGTGAATAGTGACTTCTTCCCTTTCCTG
The DNA here is from genome assembly GCA_023313115.1 of Rhysida immarginata. Taxonomy (NCBI): domain Eukaryota; kingdom Metazoa; phylum Arthropoda; class Chilopoda; order Scolopendromorpha; family Scolopendridae; genus Rhysida; species Rhysida immarginata. The sequence continues at coordinate 1,054,347 of JAHWFO010100943.1, read as the reverse complement.
ATACTTAAATTTTAATTGTGCCACAGTTTTTCATTGCCTATATTGAGGCAAATGCCAATGCAAATCAGATGGATATAACGTTTCTTGAATAATTATTTTATGGAATCTAGTTTGCTAAGAAAGGCATTGGAAGATGTTGGTAGGCAAGGTTTGATCTCTGAACTCTATTTAGAACTCTGTTATACAGAATCAGATATATGTATATTTTTATATAATTTTAATTTGTCTTTAATACAGCATTTTTTATAACAAATCGAGTATTAATTTTTAACCTCTGATTAACGCACCCACGTTGCACTAAGATTTAGTATTAAATGGAACATTTTGAAATCGAGTAAATGTAGAACTGTTTTCGCTTTACATCGTGTTTCAGTTAGTAACAGAAATCGTATTGCCAGATGTTGAATTGAGCCTTTAATTTTATGGAATTGTGGATCGCAGATGCATCACGATTGCGATATCATGTTATCTGTCTGTTTCATTCACTTTTTGAGTAGAGTAGAGACTTGACTGCACTCGTCTTAAACATGCCTTGACTTAAGGAGAACATTTCCTTGAAACTATTGATTGACATATTTATTTATTTATTTATTTATTTATTTATGGGAGGAATCAGTTAGGAAGTTTCTTTCTTTTTAGTTGGGAAAAAAGTATGCATTTTTAAAATTATTCATGATATAAGAGCAGAAGATTATACTGTATTTTAATTTTCGTCCAATTAGTGTTTCCTATTAATGTATTCTTTAACAATTTTTCTTTAAACTTCTAATATAAAGGTATAGTATTAGAGTTTAGATTCAAGTTTTCACGAAAACGATTAATTATACGGAAAACTTTAAAGGACAAAAAATTATTGACGTTCATCTTTTATGGGAAAGAATTAAATAAGGCTTTATGTTTTTCTAATTAAAATTAACCGTTGATAGCATAAACTGATGATAATTATAACATGGACAACCTCAACAATAAATAGTATACAAATGAAAAATTAAAAGACTGTTAATTAACGTAAAGAAATTAAATATACTTTTAGTAATTCGCACTCTTGTTTGCCCGTTATTAAGTTAAAAACCCAAACTTTATACATTTCAAAATTCGTAAAAAATAATAAAAATAAAGAAAATAAAGGTTGCAAAAAATACATTCTATTGTGAGCGTTTTAAAAATACGCCGAATCTAGGACGAAATCGTTGCCCTGAACGACAAAGTGCAGTAGGAAATTATCACCATTGATTCACTCACCTGCCATAATCACATCAGAATAACTATAAGGCGGTTTTATTTCCGGATTAAAAATCCATCACACAGGATTACGATAAACGTCGAATGTCATTTAAAGAAGATGCCTCGAGAGCGAGTTTTTATGTTTTGCTGCAGTCCTTCATTTCAACTTAATTATGAACCATGTTATGTTCATGAATCCTTTCATCTTGACAAATGTAAAAACTAACCATGAGCAGAGATGAGAATAGGAAGATTTTGGCTTCTCTTTGTGCTTCTCATTAGTGTGTTTATTATGACTTTGTTTTCAGTTTATTTTCAAGATCATGTTTAAAAAGTGCTCAAGTTACTCTTTTCTTTCCATTTCATTCGTTGTGGATGCGTTATCTCCCGTATTGTTGCTAAGAATTTTTTTTTAATATTTTTGGTAAATCATTTTGGTAATAAGTAAATAAACCTAATGGGCATTTCATTTGTCTTAATCAACTTTTAAAATTTTGTTGCTTAATCTTCGCTTTAGGTTACTACATTATTTCAATTATTCAAATAGACTAAAAACAACTTATGAATCATCCCGGCATTCCGGAAGTAAAATGGTTTTCCGTTTCCCATGAAATCTTTTGTATAGTGTTTCATTCTATTTGCGTATAATAAACTTAACCATAATTCATTGAACTATGTAAGTTCTATGCGTTATGACTTAACGATTTACATTTTAACTGTTCTGTGAAATTTGCATCTGTTGTATCTGACTTTCATAATTACGTTACTGTATTTGATGGCTTCATAAATTTTAAAATATAATTTAATATTACCAAGTTCCATCTTTCATAGTATTCCAATAACTTTATGAAAAAATGGCAATCACTTTATGGTTGGTTCTTCAAAGTAGATTCTGCTGTTTCCTGCTTCCTACAAGTGACTCAACTTAGTTTTGGCTTCCTACCGTCTGCTCGTAGTTTTTGCTTCACTCTGTCTTTCAAAATACTGTATCATGATCAAATATCGGAACAAGAAATGTTATGTAAGCAAATACATGATTTGAATTTCTATTCAAAATTTGGACATGACAAACATTATTTGAGATAGTAGTAAATACTCTCCCTGTCATTGATATCCGGATATCTTCTTAGACCAAAAAAGAGATTTTATTGTAATAAGCTGTAAAGTTTGTTCGTGACATACTCGCAACTATATTTTTATAACATCGGGTGAAATGTGCTTGCAGTCGACATTTAACAGCTACCAGTTCAGTCTTGTTCTGAGGATAATTCAGCCACCAACTCTGGTACTATCCGCTTCTTCCCAAAGATGACCGATTAAATTTATATCGGAATTCTAACCAATCCAAGTGTTCCATATACATATTCTCAAAAAGACATTGAACCCGAGAAGAATGACTGGCATAAGAAAGGCGTTTCCCTTATTGTTTCCATAATGTTGGAAATGTAGAAATTGTTCAGTTTTGTCAACATCCATTAATGATTGGTTGGTTCGTTAGCTATTTGAGCGCATCAACATCTAGGTCATTTGCTCCCTGTTCAAAATTTTTTTTTCACAAATTCAGAACATTTTTTTATGATTGATATCTTAACACAGTCTGGGATAAATCATGACCCAGCGGGATTCGAGCCCGCAACCAGCGAACTTGAGAACTGGAAAGCTGACGCCCCAGTTCTCTCGGTTAACTGAATCCAAGCAAAGCAACCCAACATTGCCCCCATCAGAGTTTATTCTCGAGACATTTTTCTGGAAAAAATTGTTCTCTAGTTATTCACCATATACTCGTCCGAATCAAAATTAATGGAATATGGAAAAGTACTCAATGAGAAATCTTCTGTTTTCTGTTGCAGAGAAAAATGTATCAATAAATAAATTCCAAAAAAAAATCAGGTGAATAGTAGGAGGAAAATATTTAATCTCCGAAAGATTAGAACTCAGAAAATTAAAAATCGTTTTTTCAATATCCAAATCAACTCTGGTCAAAATAATGGAATACAACATATGCTGCATCAAAAAATGGAATATATAATGAAATTAATAAATTAACAGAAATATGGGTTAATACTTCTTGGGCCGCCTTTGGCTAACATCATGGATACGTTTAGGTATTGACTAAATAAGATGTCGGCACTCCTCAGATTCGATGTTTGCCCAGACATGTACTTTTCTTTTTAGTTCATCAGTGGTCAATGGTTTGTTCTTTACTAGCTCTCGTTTCATTATATTCCACAGATCTTCAATAGGGTTTAGATCTGGTGAAGTGGGGAAGCAAGTTATGCTGTGATGTAACAACCAATTCTTATTGTGCTAGTGATGTTGGAAGAGAAAGTGATTGTCCCCAAACAGTAATTCTGCTGATGGAATTAAGAAGGCATCAAGTAATTCTTGGTACACTTCGGAATTTACTGTCCCCTTTAGAATTGCAAGGAGTCCGACACCCCTTACGCTCAGACACCCCCATATCATGATGCCGTTTTTTAAACTTCACCGTGTCTTTTTCATCGTGTCTGGATGGCAACTTTCATCTTTGGTACGCCACACACCTCTCCCCTGATCACCAAAAGATAGACAAAAGCGCGGCTCATCACTGAAGATAATGTTTTCAAAGTCCGAAGGCTTCCAGTTTGCTCGCTCTTGCACCAGTCGAGTCTCTTCTTTCTTTGAGCCTTGTTGAGGTGAGATGTCTTGTTTGGAACACAACTTTTCATTCCAAACTCTTTCAGTCAGCGCTGAGTCGTGCTCACTGAGGCATCAGTGCCACCGTTGCTTTGCCATATTTTATTGATAACTTTGGGTGATTGGAAGGGGTTACTTTTCACAATGGCCTTCAATTTTCGATCCACACTTGTGCAACGTCTTCAACCACATTTGTCACGATTGCCACATAGTCCTTCACCACTTTTGACTTTCTGAAGTACATGTATTTTAGAAACAGCACCTTGTGAACATTCACAATTTTCGCAATATCTTTCTGCAAATGGCCACAAGATTCATGAAGTGACACTATGACTTTACGTTTTTCAATCGAAATATCACGTTTTGGTGATATTTTATTGCCAGTTCACTTTAAAACATTTGCCTTTCGAAAAATATGCAGATTCAATCACAGAAACGAATCAGCCCATTATATATATTCGAACGAAATATTCCATTTTTTGATGCAGCATATGTTCTATTCCATTATTTTGACTAGAGTTGATTTGGATATTGAAAAAACAATTTTTAATTTTCTGAGTTGTAATCTTTCGGAAAATAAATACTTTCCTCCTACTATTCACCTAATTTTTATTTGGAGTTTATTTATTGATACATTTTTCTTCACGACAGAAAACAGGAGATTTCTCATTGAGTACTTTTCCATATTCCATTTTTTGATTCGGACGAGTACATTAACAATCATCAGAATCGTTGCATGTGATCTCGAGTCATCTGTCCGTTGGGCTCTTTTTACAGTTCAAGATTGGCATTTCTTATAGCATGTTAATCGGCGTTCACCATTTGTTGAGATGCTCACTGGCTGATGAATAGCTGATCAGAATTCTCTTTAGCTCTGCTAAATGAATATTTACACTGACCAACAAAATTTAAGATTTTTCTTGTTCACGGAATGAAAGTGGATGATTTTGATAGTATTTTTTCTGCGATTCGAATATAATCTTGAAATTTCTCTAGCATGCACAGTTTTTAAGATAAAGCGAATTGAAATTCGGTTTTGGCCATACAAACGGTACGAGTATATTTGTGGAGATTTGGAGGTCACTGGACTGCTTTTAGGCATACAGAGCGGATATACCAAGCAATGCTATTTCATTTGACTCCGGATAGCCGGGCAAAAGATTTCCACTACAGCAAAAAGGGCTGGATATATCGCCAGAATTTGACTCCTGGGCAAATGAATATCGAAAATAAACATCTAGTCGAAATTGAGAAAATCCTGCTGCCTCCACTTCATAACAAACTGGGTTTAATGAAAAACTTATGAAGGCAGTGGACAGGCAGAGCGCGGGATTCCAGCATCTGAAACAAAAGTTTCCCAGCGAAAATAAAGGAAGGCGTTTTTGTCGATCCTCAAATCAGGGAGATAATGGCTGATAACGAGTTTGAAACTGCAGTGAACCCAGTGGGACTAACAGCCTGGAAAGCTCTGAAGGTTGTAACGCACGGATTCTTGGGAAAGAACAAGAAACCCAACTACGCCGAACTTGTTGATGAATTGTGATGCAATATGTCACTAAAGATTCATTTCTTGCATTCCCACCTGGCTTTTTTTCCTGCTTTCTTGATGACGTTAAAGATGAACATGGAGAAAGATTCCACCAGGATATTTTTACCATGAAAAGACGGTATCAAGGATAATGGACCCCTAACTGCTGGATCTTCCTTCGGGATCTTCCAGATGCCACATACAAAAGAAAGTCCTCTCCAAAAGGGGTGTAACTGAATGCTTAACTGTTTGCCGTATTTCAATACATAGGCCCATTTGAAATTACTTAGCAGGGGATAAGATTTTACGTAATATGCACATCTTGCAAATTACTTAGTAAGGCGATTTCTAAAAATTGGTGCGTGATAAAAAATTTCGTGTTCATTTTTGTAATCAGCATTAAAAATACTACAAGAAATGCCTAATTTGGTTTCGGCTGTTGATCCGTGTTATTTAGGAAATGAGTTTTTAAATTTCTTTTATTATAAATATACAGGCCAAAACACGACATAACGAGCTTTGCATCAAGAAAGCCAGAGACATAGAAATACTGCATGTCCAAATCAAGCTGTGATGTGTGTGTTCGCGTGCATGCAATAAGAAATGAGGAAAAGGAAAAATAGAACCAGTTGGACTGTGTGGTACAACATTACCATAACGATGTTAATTAAAAGCATCGTTACTGTATTCGTTAGTCGGTCGTTCTCTTGCCAATTTTTTTCGAATTTTCTGATTTTGACTTTAGATTCGGATAGAGCATCCAAAAGTAAGTAAAAGTTATAATAGACCCACATGTCCTATCTATTCGGGAACATGGCTAACTTGATAGTTAAAATTAAAAATTTGGCTAGAAGGACCAAAATGTTAACTTTAACCATCATTTTGGCCATGTTCCCGAATAGATAGGACATGTGTGCTTATTATAACTTTTACGTACTTTTTGATGCTCTATCCGAATCTGAAGTCAAAATCAAAAAATTCGAGAAAAATTGTCAACAGAACGGCTGAAATCGCAAATCCAGTAACGATATTTTCATCGTTGAATATATGTATAGATTTCAAATTAATTCCACTACAATTGATTAAAGTTATTCAGTGATGTGATCGTTAACTATTACTGTTGAAGACGACATCGCAGTAGTGCCCTTACAATATTTATAGAAGAATAACCAAAAAAACATTAATTAGATATCCACCATATTTCTACAATTTCTGCATTATACAAATATCTAATCTCATTATTGCTTATGCAGGATCATAATAACTTTAATGTGAAATTTATGCAGGATTATCCTGTTGCCACAGATGAAACGATATTTTACTGAATGAAGAATTACAAATAGACTAACAAGTGAGCCTTCCAGAATAAAGAAAGTTTATTACTTTTTATGGAAGATTCAGATACCCACGGTTTTAGATGATTACCTCGTACGGAACGAGTTAGCATTTACCATCATAATAGAACCCAGATCGTTCGGGCTATATGAGGTCGACTTTGAGGGATCATTACTAAGCGAATTAGACAAAGATTCTTCTCAAAAGTACTTGCGAGTTTCGTGTTTTCTATATACTTTTCTTTGAGTGCGATAAAAACTTATTAATTTTATGAAATTTGTGATTAATAGAAGAAATATATTTATCTTGCATTTCAAAAAATAGTGCATTTCTTATTCAGTAATTTAAGAAAAAGCGTTTGAAATTAATCAGAATGGGAATATTAGCTTTCGGTACTCAATAGCTTTTCCATTCCTCGAAATTATCAACTGCTGCACCAGATCACTCGTTAAGAGGAATAAATGGGAAGTTTATAAAAGGTTCTTAAAATAGGATTTTATTAAATGGTGGTTATTACTATTTTAAATAACATGGAAATAAACAAATTAATTATAATTAAATATTAAGCAAGTTAAAAAAATACGTTTTAACTTTATCAATTTTAGAACACCTTTTTCTCTAAATCGATCGCACATGGATTACATATTAGAATATCTACTTAGATATGACCTACCATGTGGACTGAAGCAATTTCACGTTGAAACTGCAGTGGAGGTGGTATCAGGGACCCATCATCACGCCTCTCGATGGATCGCACGCGGCTTCGGTTGGCGTGACTGCCTCGAACCTAAGATTGCGAGATCGATCCCCCAGCCAAGAATTTTTGCTTCGGCGAAGAGGAGGGAATTTTTGCGGTCACGCCATCATTCGGAAGGGGAAGTAAAAACCACCGGTCACGTGTACACTTACCTGCTCCTTGTTAAAAAGCCTTAGAAAAAGAAACCAGTGTCTTCTCTTATTTGAGTCGCTCTTCTTAGAACTAAATAAATGAACTGACCAAAATACTGGGGTAATAAATGCCTTGAGAATGCATCAAATGATTTCACCAGTCGCGCTGGAATATTTTTAAACTAATTGAATTTGTTCTCTCTTTCTCTCAGATGTATTTATATATTTCTGCTTAGTAATTTCCACAATGTTCTATTTCTTTTTTCTGCACGTTTACATCTCTTTCCACACTTTTTTTTACTCATCTCATTTCTTGCCTCGCTCTTTTTTCTTTTCGTACTTAATTCCGTTCTTTTAGTTCGTTTTTTTAATTCTGTTTTTTTAGTCTATTTTATTTATTTGTTGTTGTTTTTTTAACTTCTGATTACCAAGATTTATCGTATGGGTATGTGTTTTTTTATTTTTAATCTATGATGGTGTTCATTTTTAGAGTTTCACCCTTTTGCTCTCAATTATCTTCTCTCTCTCTTCTGTCGTCTTTCTTTCTCTCTCCCTCTCTCTCACTCTCTCTTCTTTTCTTCTTTCCTCGAATTCGTCGTCGTCGTCATTTATTTGGCTCCATTTGGAACAGTGGAGGTCAAGCGCAGTGCGGCTCTGGAAAACTTCACATACAACGATGATTCCCGAGTTCGAATCCCGAGTGAAGCATTTGGTTTTTTCATGAACCGCGCACCAAACGTCTTCTTTCTTAACCTGCTTTGAGGATTACATTTCAACGAGGGGTAAGGAAGCCTCTGCCGAGTACCACGGTGATAATCGTTTAAGAAGATGAAGCAAATTTAATGAGGAGGCAATCCTATTGATTCCATTCCACACCAACAATCTTTTTTTTTTCCTTTGACTTCATTATGGACTATTCTCAATCAGATCACTTCTAGTTTTCTTTTTATTCGACTGTCATCGAATTTACAGCTTCGAAATCAATGAGCTCGTTTGTTGCGGTAAATGCAGTTTTTATTATTCATAACATTAAATTAGATTCACTTGCTTTATTTAGAGTTTTAATATACTCGTACTAATATCGCTATTAAAGTCTACCTATAATAAGCTTCAATTAATTTTATCATAATTAAAGATTTGAGAATTTATAAGAGAGTTTTATTTTAACTGTCTTCTTGTTAAACCATAGATAATTCTTCAAAATACCGGATTATACTTCTCTTAATATTTTTATATGACACTTTAATGTAATATTTTTAGTGTTTCTGGTAAGGTATGGTGGGACGTGTACTCTCTTGTCCTTGAATACGTGAGTTTCGCCTGACACAGTCTATTAAGTTGTTGCATAAATACGCAACGTGCAAACTGTTTTCCGCCGGTCTAAGCAAAGTGCGGACCATCCTCTTGGCTTTGCCACCAAATTTAGCAGACAGGCGTGTTTGGGTGACACATTTCGCAATTTTTCAAAACATTTTCTGTTATAAATCTGTCATTAACGAATTCAAAATGGAAAATGACCAAGCGCTTCCGAGAGAATGTGTGTCGCACACGAGTTCTTAGCATCAACACTGAACAACGCCTGCTTAATGAAATAGGTCTAGGAAATGGTTTTAAAAATACATTTGACAAATACTATGTTATAAATTACTGGTTAAGTAAGAATAATAAAGTTATAGAATATATCTAATAATTTTATTTAAACATTATAACTTGATCGTAGTCTATCAAGAATGAATGAATCTCAAGTTTAACAAATCGGAACGAAAAAATCGGAGAATTTACTTACTAAGTTTACTATGGTCAAAATTTTAATTTATTAAATTGATATTGGGAATAAAATTGCCAGCATTTCAACACCTTTCAATAAGACAATTGAAAGTCAAATGCAGTTTAAAATATAGACACATAGATCGTTCACGAATACAGGCGATTTATATGTACAAAATACTAGCATTAAGGGCGCGTTTCAAAAACGGGAAAATTAAGAACTGTCATTAATATTTATTCATAATATAGTAAATAGATACATAAAATGTAAAAATAGTGAATCAAAGTGACTTTCGATAACAAATGAAAAAAAACCTAGGATAATTTTAACAATAGAATAAATATATGCTCTCTTTGGAAATCTGAACAATTTGGTAGCAAACATTTTAAACAAAATTCACATCTGGGAGCGGCTATTGTTTCTCACTTTTAACAATTGGCCAAATAATGTCGTCACAAAGTTCTTTAAGCTTGCGAAATAACTATTCAGTTGCGAATTCCATAATAAGTATTTGAAGTTGGCCTTTAAACCATTCATAACTTTTTTTTAAAAATTGCGATATAAATCAAAGGCAGTTAAAGAGAAAATGTAATAATGCCATTTTGAGCTATCTCTAGAATTTTTACATGCTAGAAATCCACAGAAATACGCCGGATAGACATACAAGAGTTTCAGACTTTTATATTTGATGTTACTTTCTTGTGACTTACTTTTCCTAAGAAAATGGAAAACTTTGAATATTTTACAAAACTGAGTGATTGGCAAGCATTTATATGCACGGTTATTCATAAGTCGCTACGAGATTTCCAAAATGTAATACATCCCTGAATACAGAAAATGGAAGTTTTTTGGAGCTAGTTTTTACAGGTGCTCGTATGCCTGTCCTTAATAATGTGACAGATGTCTATCCTATGACCTTGATGTGCCTGAACAGTGGTTAATGCCACAATTACAAGAGATATGGAAAACTTCCAGTAAGATAGTGGTCCCCCACACTTCCTTTGCGAGGTTCATGGATATCTCAATGAGCAGCTTCTCCATCGTCGGATTGGTCGAAGAACTTACATTAACTTACCTGGACTCTACGATCACCTGGTTATTTTCTTTAGGGTTACGTCAAGGATCGTGTGTATGATCCCCCATGCCACAGGATTTACAAGAGCTTCGACAGCGAATCGTGGAGGCATTGGATATTAGTATGAACGCTGACATTTAAAACGTGTGATAGGAGCTAGATTATAGGATTGATATCTGTCTCAGCGCCTGTAAAACCCTTACTCTAGAAAAATTACAGCTTCTATACAGGGTGAATACAAAAGTCTGAACCCCCCTTTTATTTTTTGAACCGAAGCAGATATGTCAATTTTGATGAATCCAATGAATAGGAAGTTGTGGGTGGCCTATCCCATGGTGCACTTTTCATCATCCCAAGTATGCAAATTAGGACACATTCAAAATTTATCTCAAAAACCGTAAGGGATAGAGAAAAAAACCCAACTGCAAACTTGTTCAGCATAAAAAAAATAACAAAACAAAAAAAAAATCATCCAAATCGGACCAACCAATCACCCACAAGCAGAAGATCATGTTGACCACTTCCGGAACAGTGTAGCTTGCCATCCTGGAATTGTTCTGTTTTCTGTGTGCTGAAACATGCCTTTTATTTGCTTTTCCGCATGAAAGTGAATGTGAGTATGGTAATTTATGTTAATTTTTTGATTTGCATGCTTTACATGGTGGAAATATCAACATTCAGTTTTCCTTGTGCAGTGTGACTATTTGTAAGCTACAAACAGTTCACCACGTGATTGTGGAATCGGTTGGTCCTATTTGGATGATTTTTATTTGTTTTGTTTGTTTTTTTATTTGATTGTTTGCAGTTGGGTTAACAAGTTTGTTGGGGTTTTTGAGATAAATTTTGAATGCGTCCTAATTTGCATATTTGGGATGATGAAAAGTGTACCATACCATAGGATAGGCCACCCACAACTTCCTATTCATTGGATTCATCAAAATTGACATATCTGCTTCGGTTCAAAAAATAAAAGGGGGGTTCAGACTTTTGTATTCACCCTGTATATTCGATAGATTACATTTTGCTGTGAGTGTTATGATTTTTATAGAACAGAGTTCGGAGCTCCCCCAGTGACTTAAACTTGGCTCTGTATATGAAATAGGATAACAGTAAAATGCACTAAGGTACATCAAGTAATTGGTAGTTTCTAAACTTTACATGGCATATCACTTAAAGATCTAAGATCTACAAGATTTCTGTACAATTTTCACAAAGTTCATAGATTTAGCCAGTGCTGGAGAACGGCCCCGTATGAATAAATGGGTGAGGGCTCCAAAGTTCTCCAGCCCGCCGGACGGACTACTGCAACAAAAATTCTTGGAAAAAAAGCATAATCCATTCAAAAACTCTATTCATAATTTCAACTTTGTGTAAACTGATTTAATTCTTATTAATAAATACTTAAAAATATCCATTGAATATGATTTATTGAATCAGTAATATGTCAATGAATGCAATAAACGGAGCACCATATCCGGAAAAGGGAAGGAAGCATGGTGAAGTGTCCGAATTTTTTTTTTTGTGGTTATTTTATTTTGCTTTAGATGATCATTTTGCTTTAATTCCGAGTTGTTCTCGTTCTTTATTATTATTATTATTATTATTATTATTATTAAAACGGGGCATGTGCTCCCGTCGATAACTTCAATAATCCCGACAGTTGACAAGCCTTCCATATAATCGATTAAAGAAAATGATTCATATACAGAGAGGGTTGTTCACTCTCGAGTCGGAATTAAGTAAAATGATTTTTTTTATTAAATAATTTTTATATAATCATTTATTTCTTACTATAAAATTGTAATAGCCAGATAAGCTTTGATAGTTCTAAAATATCTGAATATTCATCCAATTTAAAGGAGAAATTAAAGGATTAAAGTTTTAGAAATTAAATGTTTGCTGTTTCTGGAGAAATTACTTCAATAATTTGGTGGATATAGTGTAATAATACAAAAGGAAAAATTCCGCGATCAGGAATCGAACTGGTGACTCAAAAAGGAAAAAAAAAAGTAAACAAATATGTAAATGAAGAAAAGTGATTTGAAATTTATTTTGTTAATTTTTCTCTATTTCAAAATTTATTAAAATTCTACCTAAGCAGTCCTTGAGTTGAGTTTTTATTGCTTAGTTGACTAACCAGTGTATTTTTCTGTCTTTCAGTTATCCTCAGATGGCGGAGGATATTCGTCGAGTACTGGGGGTGGATATCGCCTCGGTTACACCCCCAACAAGTTCTCGTCGGGCGGAAAGTCGAACTTGACGGGATCGTCACCGGCGTCCCGTGATCGGTCGTCGTTTTCGAGATCGAGTTTCTCGTCCGGCTCAGGCTACACCTCCGATTACGGTCGCAGCGGCTATGCCTCCGGCACCGGAGGCTCCTACAAGGCCAACGGCTACACGTCCGACTACGGCGGCTACGCTTCGGACTACGGCCGTTCAGGCTATGCCTCCGGTACCGGCTATACATCCGACTACGGTCGTTCACCTTCCTACAACGCCGGCTACAGCTCGGACTACAATCGGCGGCGATCGTCGTCGACGTACACGACGCCGATGTACTCGACGCCGTCGTCCTATCGCAGCACGGCCCGCACCAAGGAGTCGTCGCCCACCAAGACTGGATACGGCTCATCCCGCTACAGCTCGTACTCGAGGAGCAGCAGCCGAGAAGATCCCTCGTATGCTCGCCCCTCGTACACACGCAGCGTCAGTCGGGAAGACCCGCCCTCTGCTCAAGCCAAGTAAGTAGCTTGCTACAAGATACACAGATATCTTTAACGACAGAATTAATAGTCGTGGAAGAAAGATGAAGCGTACGGATTTAATATTGAACTACTGTAATTTTGTCCTTTATCATCTTCAGATCCTGTGTAGATATTTTTCGTTTCTAGATATTTGGATTAGCATTGAATTATGCACAATGACCGTATAAAGCAACATGTATCAATGTTTAACAATTTACAAATCTGGTTTTAAATTATTATAATGCGTGCAAAAAAAAGTGATAAACTCATGCATGGATAAACTCTATTTTGTTGGTTTCTTGGTTTAGATCACTCATAAAATCCTCAAATCAAGTTCAAATATTTTTTCAAAGTATCAGCTGTAGGATGAGAAACGTTTATTATAATATAAATATTTTAAGTTGTATTTATGTAGTACAGCATAATCCACTTAATACGAAAACGCTTAATAGTAAATTTCGCTTAACATGAAATTTTTTTCTACCCCAACCCCTTCAGTGAATTTTACATGTAAAATCAACCTATTACTACGAAATATTTTTATGTTAATTTCAGATAATACGAAATAATTTTTAATAAAATTTTGAGAAAAACGCAATTAAATTTTCTTAATTCGAGGAAATATTTCTTAAACTAATTCTGTTAAGCCTTGTGGTGTTGGTACTCAATGAGTTAAGACGCCGAACATCGGGTGGATATTCCTCGTGAGGGATAGCTCGTACACGTGAGGAATCACTCGTGAGAAATCACGTGATTGCGAAAGCGATCGACTAGATTTTTTTTGTAAGTAATTAGCAATACAGTTTGTATCTATTGTATAAACTTGTCAAATTTATTAGAGTATAAAATTTACATACATTCTTCGGATAGTACGAATTTCGGATTTTACGAAGTGACATCTTGGATTTCGCATTAAGTGGATTATAATGCTTACAGTAAATCCTCGTTTTAACGTACTCCAAGGGAACTGGAATTTTGGACTTTATTCTGAAGTGTATGTTAATTTGAAACTGGGAGAGGGGCGAGCCCTTGTGTCATGTGCATTTTAATTTAATTACTAAAGATATATAGAAAAGTAACATTTTTATGTTACAGTATTACAGTAGATTTATCTACGAAAAAATTTGTAATTGCAGTTTATTTTTTTGCAAAATTAGTCTTCCTAAAAATAATGACATTAAACTACTGTATTAAACTCTGATTTTGATATTTTCCCATTCGTCATTTTCTCACTAGCTGTTCAAGTTGTTAACAATCAGAGCAAGGCTTTCGACCTATGACCGTAGTAATGAGGGGATAGTTTACCAATGGAACGATAAATTAGAACGCTAATCTGAAATGTACGTTAATTTCAGTCACGTTAATATTAAAAGAATAAGATTTCTGCCGGGGATTTAGCAACATTAAGGCAATTAGCCAAACGTCCTGATGTTAATGTCCACAAGTTAACCATATCCAGGATTGTTCGAGCTATAGAACGTTTAAAATTATTGAGCTATATGAAATAAAACATCAAATTTTCAAAAACTAATGAGTTCAAAAATTTTATTCAAATATCAAAAGTAACTACAGAAATTTGAACGTTATTTTGAAATATACGTTAAAGTGAGGTACGTTGTAATGGGATTTACTGTTGTAATTAATGTACTTTGTAATCTCTCTTTGCCTTAGTACAATAAGAATCCCTAAATACCTCATAAAAAAATTAATATTGAACACATGGTAAGACCTTGAAAAAAGCTGACGTTTCGGATAGAGTCACTCTTTGTCAAAGAGTGAAAAACCTAAATACCTCATGAAATACCAGTATTCGTGAACTTGGTTCAGTTCAGGACTTACTGTAACCAAATTGTTTTCTTTTTCTTTTAAATTGATTTCATAAAACAATTTTACAATAAACATTGTAAAAAGTAAAAGATTATGTTTAGATTGACGTCGTTCTGAAACTTAATCGGGCAAGCACGCTGATAAACTACTGATAAAATATTCTACATAGGCCTAGTTTACCGGAAAAAAAACCCTGAAATGTCAGTTGTTGTTTTTTTTGTTGTTGTTTTTTGTTGGGTTTTTTTTTCATTTTTTTCATATACAGGGTGCCCTAAAAAGGACTGACGATTTTTAAAATGGAATAGCAGGCAAACTGTGACAGTTATTAAAGTTATTCTTGCAGGAGATTAAAGTGTGAGCAGGACCAGTTCTAGGAGGGTGTGAACGCACAAACTTTTTATTAATAAGCCCCGCGCGACGACTTTGGGTGATTTTTCACAGGGCCCCGCTTTTTCTTGGGCCGATCCCGCGTGTGAAGTCATGAATTGGTTTTAGCACGTTTCCTTGTGTTTTGCGCGTAATGATATTCTTAACGGCCTGTACGTTTTGGTACAGTCATGGCTGACCGCGGACGTTCAACGATGTCTCGTACAACTCTTTTACTATATTTGGAGGCATCATTGAACGTCCGCGGTCGTTAGACCGTTAAAATGTCATTGTGCGCAGTCCGAAAATAATCGGTCTGCCAAACACAAGGAAAGGTACCAAAACAAATTCAGTAATCTCCTACAGAAATAACTTTAATAACTGTCACGGTTTGCCTGCTATTCCAATTTTAATAACCATTATCCTCCTCTGTCCTAGGTCTCAGAAGCCTCAGGAGTAGATACTGTATTTACTGATACCAAAGGTGCGTTTATTTTATTAAGCTTATTTCTTTTTAACCCATAGATGTTTCTAAAAGAAAGCAAGTTCATCTCTTTGAAAGAAACTATTTTCAGTTACTTTGGCTTTACACTATTTCAACTTTTGAATGGAATTACAGTATAACCGTTACTGGTTTTTAGCCTTTAGCAAAAGGTGAAGAAAAACTCGTAGCAGCCTTTGCTTCGCTTTTATCCCATATGTTTGCTATCGGCCTCTTTCGTCTTTACTTGCTAAACTTCTTCATTCTTTACATTCCTCATTTTTTGACCTTTTACAAAGAACGACTGGAACTAAAATCAAAGAGTCCTAAAGTAAATTTAACAAAACTTGCTTTGCGAATGGAAAACTTAAAAAAGGAAGAAAGAGCGAGAGAAGAAAGGAGTAACTTCTTAAGTATTGCTGTCTTGTGAATTACGGAAGAACTTCTTTGGATCATATTGGAATTACTGTCAATGCAATTTTCGACGATCCCTTTGAGTTGGCTTGTGTATAAAATTATGCTTTTTGAAAACGCCTAAAATAGAGACGGTGTTAATGGTTTTTTTTTTTGTTTTTTTTATTAGTACCCACATCTTTATCTATTCGATTCTATTAGTACCCACATCGTTACTTGACATCATCTACCGTCAAAATCAGTTCAGCTGATAACTCTTAATTTAATTCTCCATTTCTGTCAATGCTTTCATATTTGTAAGAATCTTAACGAATAAAATTAATTTTCTAGAGATTTTTTTTCTAATGGCAAAACGTGATTAAATTAATTTTACCTAATAACTTGCATAACAAATGCGTTGTCTTGACACGTACGCAAAGAATAATGATTCTTTCAGATGTTAAAGATACAAGAACTGAAAGAAAATTTGATTATACGAGTATCGCCGGCACGGGCTCTTACCAATTGAGCTACCGCAGATATGAACAGCCATGCTGTTACAAGATAGCTCCCCTCCTGCTGGTAAAAGCAATGCCAGTGATAGGCATGGTTGCTGGTTCGAGTGCAGGTCGCGGAATTTTTACTTCCCCTTTCTGTTTGTTGCTGTGATATGTTTGAAGAAGTTTCTTCACTTAATTTATTATCTTTTGTTTGATTACATCAAAAATTAACAATAAAACCAACATTTCCTCCAGAAAAATGCAACTTAACTGAGATTACATAACATTTTACAGGAAAACTTAATGAACTTTGAGCAAAGTTGATTAGTAACGATTCGTAAATGAGTGAGATTGTATATGTAAATTGTATTCTAACTGTAAATTATATACATGTAACTGAGATATGTAATTTTTAGAATTCATATTTCAATTTGTGCAAACGTTTCTCTCCCATCCTGCTTATCATTTCAAACAAAGACGACCAGACAGTCATCTGATCTACGTATAGCAAATCAAAACAATAGTAAGAAGATCTGGTTCAAGGACTGTCACACTAATATTGCATGACGAAAAAAATAGTCTGGAATGCACCGACGTATCCGAAGAGAAGAAAGCGATGAGGTCAATTGGAACCTTGCCATTCCTGAAAAAAAAAATGAAAATAATAATATTGAAAAGAATTCCTCGAAATATCACAACATAAATTTATCTAATGATTCTTACGGTAATTTTCGTTTTAAAATGGCATTTACAGTAATTCCAATTCAAATGGCATTTAGTTTTAAAATAGCGCTGTTTCTTCGAAAATTATAACCTGTGAGTTTAAAGTAACCACAGTAAACGCATCAATAAGTTACACAAAATAATGCTTAAAAATTAACGCTTATATTTTTTGATTTTAGATTTCTTTTCTGTATATCTTTTGTTTGAAGCGTTTTTTTTTATTACTTTTTTGTCCCCCCCCCCTTCATTTTTAACAAATGAGTAACAACTTTCTGTAATAACTTTCTGAGATTTCTTATAAGCATTATTTCATATATTATTTTTGTAGTCGTTTATTCTCTACATTTCACGACTTCAAATTGAACCTATAATTTTGTATAATTCATAACAAACAAATCATCGGAAGCTTGCCATAATGCATCTACCTAAATGAATTAATAAAATTTTAATGATTCACCAGTCGCATCCATTTATATATTAGAGGGGACTAAAGCAGAATTAAAGTCTTATTTAGGTGAGCCGTTTATTTTTACCGTATGTTCGTCTGTTAATTTAAATATTAAATCTGTTAATTTAGTATATATGTAATCCTTTATAAATTAGAAGCAACAGGTGTCATATTACTTATTTTAATAGAAAAGATCTTTAAGATAAAACATTAGGAATTATTGAATAGAAATGTATATTCTTCATCGATGGAATGTAGAAAATCGTCTTGAACTTAGATAATAAATTCCTTTCAAGCAAATGTCCATTTGAATTGAAGAATTTAGCAATCCGCAATCAGTAAAATCTGGAAATTATCACTTTATAAACCTAAGTCGGTTAATTCACTTGAATGCTTATTAGACTTAGTAAGTAAGTATTTGGTGCCGATAAACAAATTTAAATCATTCAATGTTTTAATTTAAGAAAGCATACCACAAGTTCAGTGAGTTCTCATAGAATTTGCCTGCTCCAAATGAAGAAACCATCAAAAGCGACCAATAAGTATTTCTGAACGACATTAATGGGTTTCATTGGAATTTGCATAAATTGAAATGATTTAATTAAATGAATATAGTTGACCCCGTTATCCAAAATGACAAATAAATTTCGATATTCGTTAACAGTATACAACTGATATTCTCTGCAATCCTGTATTGTCTCTGTAAATAGCAGAAAGCATTCTTAATATTTAATTTGGTTGGAATGCTTAGAATTCCAAAATATTTACTGGTAAAGGAAAAAAATTCTTCGTAATTAACAAGATTAAACCCCCCCCCCTCCTCCCCACCTCTCTGGATGAGGTCAACACTATATACAAGGTGTTTTTGAATTGAGTACAGATTTTTTGGGAGATGATAGAAGAGGTCCTTAGAAGTATTTTTTGTCCTATGAACAGGGGTCCCCGCAGCTCCGTTTATTTACAATACTGCATTGAACAATCAAATGATATCGGGACACAGTGTGCGTTGGTAGGCCTAGATTATTTTATTTTTAACAATTAACACAAGCAATCTACTGTAATAACTTTTAAAGTAATTGTTTGCAAAGAAATTTCAAGGTGCACGTGCTTGTTTGTTGAAAAGTCTTAGGACAAACTTCGTCAAGGAGATTCCATGGTATCCAACCCCTTTGTAAAATACGATTAGTCCATATGTAAATGGCGGTCATTTCGAACAATTACTGTAACAGTCATACAGTAGATTGCTTGTGTTAATTGTTAAAAATAAAATAATCTAGGCCTACCAACGCACACTGCGTCCCGGTGTCATTTGATTGTTCAATGCAGTAGTGTAAATAAACGGAGCTGCGGGGACCCCATGTTCATATGACAAAAAATACTTCTAAGGACCTCTTCTATCATCTCCCAAAAATCTGTACTCAATTCAAAAACACCCTGTATATAAGGTGTCTCAAAAATGTACTAACACATTTTTTAAGGTGTAATTAATGTAACAGAATGGCAGATCAACTTAGCTTTGAAGAGAGAAAGTTTGTCCTTAAATGTTATTGGGAGACCGAAATGTATATTCCTGTTGCATATTTTAACAAGACTATTTCAAAATAACAGTGGAATTTACCAGGTATATGTGAAGTATAGCAAAGAAAATAGTGTAATTTACGTCTTTTCTTTGCAAAAAAACGTCAACTTATGTTTATTCGACAGAGATGAAAGGACATTGTCTAGATCAGGACTTCTCAACGAGGTCGCGTAACTGAATTTGGAGGTCGCAGAAAATGTTTTAATTCGCATTCATAGTTTATATATTTTTATTCCCAGAGTCGCGAAAAGGGGTCATAAGTAGGGGGGGGGGAAAGTTTGAGAAGCCCTGATCTAGATGGGCTCCCTTCTGGGAGGGCTTCATCCAAGAGGTCCATTCGTACTATAACTGAAAAGGGCTCAGCAAATTTATTGTACGACGTTATTTCATGCTCTTCCAATCACTAAACAAGGACAGAAACGCTCTTGGATTGTAGCCATTGAATACCAACCTTGATTGCCAGAAGGCTCGGGCTCTTGCTTCTGATGTTCTAGGCCACTGTGTCGAATGCCGGTAGAAGAAAAATGGTTGTCTTGTCGAATTAGCTTTAAAATTTATGATATATCATCACGTAAATTAAATACTTGATGTTACTGGAGGAATTACTCCAATAAGTTGGCAGATATAAAGTAATAAACGAAAAGAAAGCTTTCACAGTTCTGGCAATGTGTATGGGTTCATTGTCATCTTGAAAAATGGCGTTGTTGTCAGGGAACAAAATTTGGACATGGGATGGACCTGGTCGCTTAAGATGTCACAGTATCAGTCAGCAGTAATTCGGCCACTGAGGGTAGTCATTGGACCAACTGAATAATAAGAAGTGGGGGGGGGGGCCGCAGACCATTACAGATCCCCCATCATGTTTTACTGTAGGAATGAGATAGTCTGGACGGTAGACTTCTTTGGGGCTTCTCCAAACGTAAATTCGCCCCGACGTCGGAAATGTGAAGGATGATTCATCCGACCATATCGCCTTTTTCCAGTCATCGCGCTTTATGGTTCTTACACCAACTGACACAGGCTTTAGCATCGGTCTTTGTGATGAAAGGTTTTTCAATTGCAGCTCTTCCATGAATATCGCATTTGTAAACCTCTCTGCGAACTGTTTTTACCGAAATCGGGTGTTCAAGGTAGATATTAAGTTCTGCAGTCACTTTTGTTGCAGTAGTTTTTGGCTGTTTCGACACAATCTTTGTTAGTGCTCGACGGTCCGTATCATTCAGTATTGCTTTTCCCCCCACTATTTTATTTTCGCCGATGACGTCTTACCGTGTTTTTGGTAAGCACTCATAACGTTGGAGACTGTTGCTCTTGAAACGTTCAACAATGTCGCTGTTCGGAATACGGAAGCACTTGCTAAACGGGCACCAACGATCTGCCCCCTTTCAATGTCTGTGAGGTCACATATTTCAGGAAGCAAACTACAACTGAACACAAGTTGGCCGAGAGCGCTGAGGGTTCGAATCCCGCTTGGGGCATGGATGTTTGTGATTGTCCTTTATGAACTCTTACCTTTAGGACTGTTTTGCAAATATTTCTTCTTCTCCGCTCCTCTGATCATGATGACCAATGGATGATCGCTAAAATATAATGTTTTTTTTTATAAAAAGTCATTAAATGATAAAGTTGATACATATAATTTGAAAGTCATATGAAGTTCTAAGTCCCGTAAAAAGAAACCAAACAGTGCAACACGATAAGCTTGCTACTAATATGAAGAATGGCATTGCTGACATTAAGCGCTATTCAAATTCATAAGTTTCTAATCTGCTATTCAAAAGAAATCATCTACTAAATGAAGTGGGTATCTTCCAGCTGGTATTATTTGATTCCATTTTCTTTTTGGTTTATTTTTCATAAACTGTTCCGACACCCCAAAAGTTAATAGCTGTAAGGAAAAACAATTGACTGTAAGGTTGAGGCTCTTTCTTCTCTCCTACGAGGTTAGTGTATTTATTTTTAAACTTTTTCTGTCACCTATTTAATTAGGTCAAATGGCAACTTTACTTTTTAAAAATCACCAATAATATTAACTATCTTCGCTGCAATTTTTTTTTTTTTCAATATTTGTTTATTTAATAACTGGGTAGCGACAGTAAAAAAAAATAAAGCACTACACATCAGTATCTCGAGAATCTCTCCTACAGGTGGATTAATGAAAGATCAAAGTAAAAGAGTTTAGACTGAAGAATTTTTACAATAAAAGCAACCAAAATTAAAGCTACAGTGGTCGCCGCTTAATATGGCGAACGGTTTTTTATGGCCACTCCAGCTCGGTCCGGAATTTTCAAACTGTTTCCTATGTAACAAATTTACGTTTATGTGGCTACACTCGCTTAATATGGCCACCTTTTGACGTAGAACTACGTCTATCAGGGGTGCAGCCGAGGAAAAATTCAGACGCGATTTTTTGTTCAAAAAGTGATGTACATATCTCAGTCTATATCTTTCTATCACTATATCCTACAACTACGGTCATTATCTCGTTGGAAAGAGGAAGGTTGAGTCTTGAATAATGAGCAAAAATTTCACCAAATGAGCCACTGGGTCAAAAGTTACAGCAAACTAAAGTTAAGTGAATTTTATGCTCGCCATCGTAATAACGGACTGGCGCTGCTGCAGCGTATACGTGTGCGGGATGTATTGGAACTAAATGGAGCTA
Organism: Rhysida immarginata; assembly: GCA_023313115.1. Classification (NCBI taxonomy): domain Eukaryota; kingdom Metazoa; phylum Arthropoda; class Chilopoda; order Scolopendromorpha; family Scolopendridae; genus Rhysida; species Rhysida immarginata. Next base: position 1,032,130 of record JAHWFO010100943.1, on the reverse strand, counting down.
ACCATGGCCTACGAGAAAAGGCCTGTGCATTTAATATAAAGAAGGCCTGTGCATTAGGTACAAAAACATGGAAACACGAGCGTTTTAAGATAATATCATGAAATCCTGTCAACTGCCGGCGAAATCAGTACATAAAATCAACGACGGTGGACGTTGTCACAAAAAAGAAAAAATCTAACAATGAGTTATCTAACAATGGATTATTTCCCGATTATACAAACGGGTGGGTTCGCTTCTAGTTTTCTACTAAAAATATGTTGTAAAATAATAAAATATATATTATTTTAAGCAGATTAATTATTTTAAGAAATGAACTTTGAAGTTTTGTTAATTTCTTAAAACAAAACAATAAATCTGACTAAAAAAATATATGTTTTCAAACATGTTGGTCTTAGTTGTTTGTAAAAATATAAATATATGGGTCTTTAAAACAACAGTGATTTTACGACATAGAATAGACGCGTCTCAGCCGTGGCTTTCTTCAGGACTGATTCAGATACAAGGGTTCGAATTAAAAACATTCATGAACATTACTCTTCGATCTAAGACAGCAAATGGGCAGCGTAAAGCGAGTGGTGTGGCAATTTATAGAAATTTAAATAGTGTAGCAGACTGTAAACCTGTCGAGCATCACATAAATGTAAGACGGAGAATGACTGAATATGGAGTTGGCGATTTATGTTTAATGGACGTTACCTTAAATGGTTCTTCAAAATTTATATTGGGCTCGATATATGTACATCCAAATACTTCACGTTTAGATTTAAAAATGTTCTTATTTTATGGATTAAAGAAATACACCGACATCTGCAAGCAAATAGATGAAGAGTTTGAGGTGGATGCGGATATGCCTATGATATTGATGGGCGATTTTAATATAGATGCCAAACGAAACGAAGGAGCATTTGAATTTATGAAACATCATTTCAATTTAGACATAGTCCCGACTAACTATCCAAGTACATTGGGAAATACTTCCATTGATCTGTCATCTGTTTGTTACTTTTCATATCACAGACCTATTCTTCACAAAATTGTAATGTAATTGAATATAGTAACTTTTTTTTTTTTTAATTTTGTTCTTTTTTTCGCCAAAAAATACACACTAACGGTAACCAATAATAACATACAGTAGTAGTTCTACGCCTTAAAAACCCGCGGCTTTGGCAGTCACCAGAGCCTCCGTCAATTTTTTTCAGAGGTAGTTCACGAATTTACCTTTTTCATCTCATCTTACACCGGAAAAATGGACACTCCGCTTATAATTTCCACTTTTCATTTTCCTCTAAGCCAATGGGCACCATTTAACTTAAGCTTAGTATAATCTTATATGAAAGATGCTTCGAGCATGAACTTCTATTTTTATGCTCGAAAGAAGGACGCTATTTACGGTTATGTTGGCAAATTCTGTGGCTTCGTGAGAAAAACATCGAAACTGTTTCCTTTAGAACGTTTTTTAAGCGAGATTGTTGCCTGAAATTTGAGTTTGCAACACTGGTTAGGTTAGGTTAAGTGAAGAGAAATGGCTCAGAAGAAGAAAAGATGTGATTTATCAGCAAATGAAAAACTTGACTTTTTGAATCGGTTTCGTTCAGTAGAGTGTGGTCAACGTGAAGCTGCTGAACTTTTGCAAATTTCGCGAGCACTGCTAGGAAATATGGTAAAAAAAAAAAGAAGAGAATTGATAGAGAAAGCTGCAAGTGAAGATTTCTTAAGTTGGTTTCAGTATGTTAGAAACAGAAATGCTCCAGTGAACGGTCCTCTCTTATGTCAAAAGGCTGATGAAATTGCAAAGACATTAAGCCACACGCGTCCTAAGGCAACTGAAGGCTAGTTTTATCGTTGGAGAAAAACGCAGTGGGCAGACTTACATAGTGCAACTCAGTGGAAGGAAGAAAAAGTTAAAGATCTTCTGTTGAAATACCTGCCTTCATGCATTTACAACGCAATTATACATAAGTACAAACACATGCTCGACTTGTTGGATAAAAATATAAGTACATTTGGTAACCTCGCTTAAAACAGCCACCGGTTAATGTGGCCACTTCAGCATGGTCCCGAGGCGACCACTGTAGTACCTAAGAATGAATGAATAAATAAATAAATTATTTCTTAAATCAGTATAAAAATATCTCATCATAAAAAATGAAAGGATTTATGGAAAGTGCAAAGAATCTTAAGAGAAATGGAAAATAAAGAGAGTTTTAATAAATTGAACTAAAACATTTTGATAATAAATTGTCATTATAATCATAGGAATTTTTTTTATATTTCTTTATTTAGTTTCAGTTCAAAAATTTGAAGCACAGTATTGAGAACATATTTTTGAAATGAAACTTATTTCTATTTTTTTTTTCTTTTAAAAGAGCTAATTTATTGTAATGTCAATTTTAATGCCAAACATTAAAATTACGTTTGATCTGACGACCTATAAAATATTATTGCATTTATTTTATATTTTTCTTGAAAGATTTCTTCTAAGGTGCAGCATCTTTAATTAAATCAATATCTGAGAGAACATTCATCTCTGAATATATGAGAACGTTTTCGAAATATATTATTTTACAAGTTTCCAAAATCTTATACTCATAGGCAAAATTTTGTGTGTGCTGTAAAGGAGCTTAATTGAAGTTTCCTCTGTCAGAAAGTAAAAAACTCTAATAACAGATGGATTGTACGACTTGAACAAGCATCTGTACGAAGTTGCAGTCGTATCTTAGGATTGTATTTTTAGATGTAACGTATTATTATACGTCTGATCCAAGGTGAGAAATTTTGACAAGTGTTCAACCTTTGAAATCGTTTCTACAAGGAAATAATATTTAGATTTGTTTAGCTTGGCCTCTGTTCTGACATCCCAAGAGCCTGATGAAGGCTTGGTGGATCCTAATTAGAGTGTCACTCGGAAGCAACTAAAGACACAAAGACAATGAGGAAGAAGGAAAAAAACACATGAAAACAGTCATTAATCATTAATTTTCTAGTCAATCAGCAGATATTAATATAAATAATAGGTGTGAGAGAGCCAAGAATAAACTCTACTGTTGAATCACCTAATTCTTTCAATCAATGCTCGTATTTTAAATCAATCAATCCGAAAAATTTATTAATATTTGAATCACTTAGGTTGAATGTGAGTTAGAAAAATATCTAAAAAAAGATAAGTCATATTATTTGACACTAATTTGCTTATACCCTATATCACTGTGATACACGTCCAGATGTGCACATTGACACACCAAACTAAACCCTTAAATTGTCTGCTAAGCTTTAAAACACAATTATCTTCGTCCAACTAGACAAAATAAGGGGAGCAATATACTAAGCAGGTTATTAATAAGGAAAAACCTATGTAATTGATTATCAAATATATAAATCTAAAATAAAATGTAGTAATTCATTTGTAATATGACAGTTGAGTCTAAAATATTAAAAAAATATAGAAAATTGAGATATCGAGTCAAAATTTATTTAAATTATTTTTTTAAATTTAATTTTAAAATTTTAATTGTCTGATTTTAATTTCTTACAGACTAGGCTTGCAGAAAATGCTATTTCGGTTTTTATCCTATTAAGGATATAGCATCGAGTAACCCTGTGTCTTCAACGGTGTAAGAAATAAAAACGTTTTATCCATATAAAATTCATGCATCGCAAGTACGTCATTAATAAAAATAACTTGTTTCGGATTTTCTTACTGAGAATCAAAGTCTTTGCCCCAACTGTTTATTTACTTCAGTTTTTCCAAAACATCTTTCCCGTTACTGTTTCAAGTTGCGAGATCGCATATGACGGAATAACTCTGCAGGTGACTTTACTCGTTCAGATTTTTCCTCGTATTTTATTATTTTATGGAGCTACATCGAGCTACGGGAGATACAGAAAAAGCAAATCATGCTTTAAGCTCATAAATAAACGACTTGACAAAGAAATAAATCGTTATAATCGATTTTTGATTTGACTATTATCTTGAAATATAGAATAAAAAATCTGCATATACCAACAAAACACAAAATGTAGATCAACATTCCGAATATTTCGCACACGCCAACAAACCTATCCAGAGTGGAGTGCAGAGACTCAGTTGCGTAGCTTGTGATAAGAAACTGTGGATAAATCCAGAATAATAAAGAACTAATCCACATAGAACCCAAGTAAAAATGTGGATTAGTGTTCCCGGAAAAACTTTTTATCAGTTGAAAGATAAATATAAGGATCACATCTATCAAATATGTATATAGGAAATCCACGCAAACTGAACATATACTAGAAATTGGTCACAGAATAGACAAATCGGCAACACCTTAATAAAAGAAAATGAAGCAAAAAGATAGACCTTTTAGAAAAAAATGGAAATAGCCTATACCGGTACTTGAACAGAGAGAAATTGGTTGATATCGAAGATATGATGCAGGTAAATAAATAATAACTAATTGGCTGACGACAACGATATAATGTATAATTTAAAGATTTTACTTCACTCTGATGATGGCAAATTATTGCCGAAACGCATCAGAGTTTTAATTTTTAAACTTTTATAAAAAGTATTGCCTTGAGGAAATACGTTATTTTTTCATATTCTTTTCTAGTATAGGATGGTTATAAAATAAGTTCGCCTACTCAGAGCCCTCTAGAGCCCAATCTAATGAACCGATTGCGATGCAAATTGAAATGTAGGCTATGCAGATCATGGGGGAGAGAATTCCAGAAAGAAAAAAATTAGTGCAAGTGTAGGCTATTCAGATCACCAGGTGAAAATGTGGCGCTGTGGGATGACAAATGGAGATTTTAAAAATAGTTTTATTGATTTAAACAAGCAGCCAAGGTTTTTGTGTGATTACAGCTTATGTTCGTTCTTAATATTCAGCCTTATTAGCAGAAAGTTTATGCAAATTAGAAAGTCAACATACCCAGAATGGAATGATTGATCCATTCCTTACGTTATGTTTAGTGAAAAGCTTTCACGAAAGATCATGGTTTTAAGCAAGAAAGAACGCGCACTGTCGGTAAAGTTGTTTTACCAGAATGATAGAAGTCCAGCTGCATTGCGAGCATATCGTCGTCTAAAAGGACTACGAAAAGGGCCCATGTCAGATACTAGTTCCGAAAAGTGATAAAGAAATTTGAATCGACTGGCGATTTGACTTTCCACCAGGAAGAGAACGGCGCAAGATAGCAGACGAAATTGTTGAGGACGTGGCTGTTGCAGTGGTGGAAAGCTTCTTCTCAACATTCTGCAGCAAGTGCTGGAGCAACAGCATGCGAATTGTCCATCCCATGGTCCACGGTACGAAAGTTCTTGCGGACCATTCTGCAATGGTACCCATATAAGATTCATCTGGCACAACAACTAAAACCTCAAGATCCCTCTCAACACACTGACTTTGGTTATCGCTTTCTGACGAGGATGATTGTTGATGACCTGTGGCCGTGGAATATTCTATGTCAGACGAAGCACAATTCATCCTAGAAGGAGCGGTGAATACGCAGAACTGCAGCATATGGGTTGCCTCGCTCCCCCTTGTCGTGCACGAAAAGCCATTGCATTCTGAATACGTGACTGTATGATGTGTGTTCATCGCTCATTTTTATTCTAAGCCATATCAAAAGTGGTCCAAAGCATGTAAGTAAAGTTTTTTCAAAAGGATTTTTGTTGATTGCGGGATACTCTTACAACGGCAAGCTCACAATCAGAAGAGTGGACAGAAAGGCTAAGGTTCACTTCCTTTACTATCAGCACCATATTCTCAATCCAATTTTCCACGAGGAAATCCCCACATTGTATGGAGAGGACAAAAGCAAAGTTTGGCTGCATCAAGAATAGCCTCCAGCCGTACGTCTAACTCGACCGTTCAATCTCTGTTGAAATTGGAAAATGAAAGTGGAATTCACGTTATACCCTTTCATGATATCCTTGTCAAGTCCCGATGGATTTCTGTGGATTTGGATTATTGAACAGGAATGGAAAAAGAGTCTCTAAAGCTTGCGAACAGGAATGGAACAACGTCAGCCTCGCCGTTCTGTAGACATCTCGTTTACAATGAAAGATGTCGGTGCAGGGCAATAGTCCATAACCAGAGTCACCAAATAGAACATGATCGTCGGTGGAGAAAGGGGTTTTCTTTGTAAAATGTCTCCTTCAAGTTCGTAATCAACCTTCTGTAAAGCACTAATCCACATAGACGTCAAACAAAAATGTGGATTAACGTTTCCCGCTTTATTCTCACTATTCCATAATAAAGGCATTTAAAGAAAAGAGTGATGCGTTACGCTCGCATAACATCGTCGATGTTAACGTTAAAAGCGAAAATAAATGATACACTGGTTAATTACTTATTTAATTTTGTTTCTAAAGATGTTCTCTGGAGTTTCTACTAACATACAATGTATATAAAAATTCTGGAGAAATAATTCATTCGATTTCCTGGTTACAATTAAGTTGTGCAGGGTGTCCGTAAAGTCTCTCCGCAGTGGAAAATTGCAATTCTCACCGAAACAAGTGCAGACGAGTGGACTTGTGCCTGCGCATGGACGGAAGGCACTTTCAACATTTCCTGTAAACTTGTGCGTACCCTCACCACTTAATATAGTTCATTCCACCATATAAAGAAAAAATTGCTCTGGCTCTAGATAAATTCATCGCCGGGTCCTCTTGGATATTACGGGCCCAAGACAATTGTATTTTTAACTCTACTGTACTATAATCTGTCACTGCCTGCAAATTAAATGAGTCCAGGCCATGTGCTGAATAGATTATTTCAGTTAGATCAAAGCATTTTGTGACGTGATATGGAGCAACGCCGTAGCCAACGAAAAAGACAGACCCCGGCACTGAAAAGTCAGCTGATCAAAATAGGTCTAGCCACAATCCAACACTGATAGTTTCCAACAAAAACAAACAAACACTGATAGTTAAAATCCAAGATGGAAACAATGAAGGCACATGAACCATGAAACAACGAAAATGACAGACAACCATTCATTTGGGTTCCATGGAATCATCCCGCAATTGAGCACGACTCTCTGCGTCTATTAGAAACATGCAGAATATCAATGCCTTGGGATAAGAGGCCCTTCTTTACCCCCGTATTCACTAGACTTGGTCCCATCAGACTTTCACACGTTTCGCCGTGTGGACCATTTTTGAGGTGTAAACAGGATTTTTGATTCATGATGTCAGCCATTTCTTAGACCAATGTGATGCCAGTTCTACTACTAAAAAAAAAGGTGTGTCCTGTAGTAGAAGAAGAATTACGATAATTCAAAGAACCGTCTGAAGAAAATTGTGCTCTCTTCAACATCAGATTCGAAACGTTTTTGGAGCACCATTATTGGCTGTTACCGGCTTGAATTGCCCAATTGTTGATAAGCGCCGATTAACTGTTTGATGCTTTGCAATCTTTTTTACTGTAGAAATAAATCACACAATTTGCACTTCCTATCCGCTTTACTTTAACATTAATTTTGTCTACAGCAGGACACCTTCAAACCGTTATAACTCTAAAAAGAAGCGCTTTCGACGCTATGTTCATATGACATTTTCTGCTTGTTTTGGTCCCTGCTTGTTTTGGTCCCTACTGACAATATTCTGAAAGTTTGTATAGGCCATTCAAGAACCCATTCAGGTAAATGTATCTGAAAGGCAAATACATTGTAATTTTATAATTAGTATTTAATTGTTCGTTAACCGATCATCGATTTACCATAATTTATTATGGGGATTTGATTAATTCGTTCTGGAGACCCAAAAAAAATAAATAAAGTTTAATTTCATACTATAGAATGTTTATTTATAGGGGAGAGTAGGGCAAAGTGGATCACTTAATTCTAGGTGAAGATTAAACCTACGCAATTTGAGTTAGTTTTCTCAGATTCACACACATCCAATACCTCAAAGCAATGGGAACAATAATCTGAAGCAATCACAGTTATATACTCTCGCATTTTTTTAATATTAATCTTTTTACAAATATGTGCAAATTATCCACTTTGCTTACATAGAGAACTTATGAATATGATGTGGGCAAAGTGGATCATACACACAGAATAGCCTAAGAGGTACAGTGATCACATACAAAATTTAGTTGTCCTTCATAGGATGCCAATAACGCCGGAGCTTTTGAAAGTTCAAGTTTCTTCACACATTTCTTCGAGCCTTTGCCTCTCGAGCTTCTATAGAGCAGATGCATCCAGGGGCGTAACCAGTATTTTACATGGGGGGGGGGGTAAGGGGGAATAAAATGTAGAATAGTTTTTTAGTAGAAACAAAGAAAAACAAATGAACTTATATCAGGGAAATAAAAGGGGGGGGGGATGTATTGGATGATTTTTCCCGTTTCTGGCGAGCTTGTAAATTTTTCGGAAGTTTCCTCCTGACACTTCGTTTACGCACTTCTCCAAACAGTCTTAGTAGGCAATGGTCTCACATCTTTCCTGATCCATTTTTCCCCTTCATCAATTATCTACTTTGCCCCATCCTCTCACTTTATAAACCAAAAAAAATTCCATGAGCAACACATTAAGCCTAACGGGCGAAAACTGAGTCGAATTATATTATCGATAAATCATTAACACGCATATCAAGAAGAAATTTTGATCAAACGAGTCATTACTGAACTGCAGCTAAATGATGAAACATTGTACATTTTACGAAAACCGCATGAAAACACATTAACTTACATAATTTACTTCGTTCGGTCCCACGATGACTTGTACTCTGTGTGCACTGACTAGACAACACACAGAAAGGTGAACGTCGTGCCTTTTATCTGGAAAAAGGGAAATATTCGGCTGATCCGCTTTGCCCCCTATATCCATTTTGCCCCACTCTTCCCTATGTAATAATAGTACCACATAAGCAATTCTTGCATTTTCATCAGTCATGTTTTGTTGTTGTTGTTGTTTTGTGTGTGGGGCGTAAAGAATCTGTTCAATGCGGATTGCTTTGTTCTACAACTGATAGCGATTCAGTGAGCGCCCAACAGTGGTGCTAGTATCCCTTCTGTGTGTACATTGGACACAAAACATAACATTGGGGAAAGTATGAGTCCTAAGACCTTATTCATTTAATGATTCTGGTTGTGTATACAACTGCAAAAGACTCATTCCAGAAACGTTCATAGAGTGACAGAAAAATATAGTTCTGGAAATCTTACACACACTGTCGCTTCTTCTAGTGTTTGTTCTGTGAAGTGTTCGTTTTCCGAACATAAAAATCTTTCGCGAAAGTGCTCGGATAAAAGTTATCCGATTTGTTCGCGATCCGAACTGCTCGTTATATACAGTAGAATGCTGTCGAATGTTAGTGTTTTGATCCACTCAAAATACCGCACAAAGATAGAAGTAAAAGTAAAAATAAAAAAATTAGACTTTTATGTTTTTAATCCTCGTGTCCGTCGAATCGCGGGCTGGATTCCAACTGTGATATGTATGCTTGTGTTTATGCTGGAGAGGGAGGCCCAAAGAACCTTTTGAAAATCTACCAAATTAAATCTAACGTTTTGGCGAACGTCATATTCTTATTTTGAAGGAGTTTATTCCATTTAAAATCTTGACTTTACAAATTCTTCTTTAAATGTAGGACCAGATAGACATTTGACAGCATCAAGAAAACGCTGTATGTGGTGAACATACCTTCCGTTTTTGGGATTCAGTAATTTCAAAGCTGAATGAGTTGTTTCGGAGTGAAAGTTAAACTCCCTACAACGGGAGTCGTGACAGCCTCAATAGGAACGCGTTTGTTTCCATTTCCTTTGGCAGTTTGTTTTGCTAATGCGAAACGAATAGCTGATAGAACCTCTTGGTTTCGTCCATACGCTCAGTATCCACATCATTTTTCCAGACGAAACACCCAGGGAGCGCAGACTAAATTGCTTGTAAGTTCTGATGAAAGCCAGTGTCACAGGCCTCTACGATGTGTTTGTTATATAAGAAGAAAACTTAAAATAAGTAGCTTCTAATTGCTGCAATATACATTTTCTTAATCTCTAGACTAATCGTAAATCCTTTGTTTCCAGAAACATTACAAAATTGAATTAATCACCAAACGATGGGACATGCAAAACACTGAAGTGGTCACTCTATTTACATGTATTTCTATTTAAGTTTAAAAAGTTTTATCAGATAGCATTTAAAAGGAGATATTCACTTTAAGGGTATATTTTAGTAAACATCATCCGTCAAGGTGAATATTTGATCTTCAACCTGAATAGTTTGGTTTTTTTTATAAAGGCAACATACTTAATTTGTAATTTTAAAAAAATAAAATTATAAATTTGAGCAAGTCTCTTATTGGTCTTTGACTTCGATGACACTCCACCTTCACGCAACTCTGACCTGTTATTCAATTTTTTTTTCGATTATAATTTCACGTCACGATTTGAAAAATTTGACGTTTGTTTTACTCTTTTTAAATTTTCTTTTGCGAACAACTTTTAAAATAAAAAAGGTAACTTAATTATTAATGCAGTAAGTGTTATTAATCCAATGACAGTACAAATTGACTCGAGCCATTGGCATGTGCATTTCAAACTCTTGACTAGACAATTAACGTCTACCTGTCTAGTTGAAAACATTAACTGATTGCCGAGATGTACTTCATTTTTAAATCGGTTGATCAATTTCGAGCCTCTCATGCTAATGGCTTAGACAGACAAAATTCACCGGTTCCCAATTCCTTCTAATTTTAGCCTGGGATCTCTTCATGACGAACTCGAATCCGTCTGATCGATGAAACCACTCGTTATGTAACCTCAAGCATGGCTCTTAATTTTAGAAACACGATGACGCTGAATTCTTTTAGGGTTTTTTTTTTGTTGTTGGTTTTTTTTTTGTTTTTTTTTTTTTTGTTCATAACGTAGATGTTGATTGAGCTTCTGTAGCCTTTTGTAAACCTTTCGATACAAGAGGCAATATGATTAATTTGGCAAAATGATCATAAATAAAGGGAAAAAAAAACAGAAAGCACTACTCCACATAGAAAAATTTACTGACTCAGATGTACAAAAAATCCATCATCAGTGAGTCATTAGATGATGGATTTTTGAAATCCGAAATGTACATCTGAGTCAGTAAAATTTTTCTATGTGAAGTAGTGCTTTCTGTTTTTTTCCTTTATTTATTAAGGTATCCACAGTTTCGGCTATTTTTCTATTTATTAAAATGATCATATTTAGAACAATAGATATTAGCCAAATAAAGAATTACCATTCATGATAAGGAAAACCATAAATTAAAAATGGTTTTTATGGTTTTTAAGTAAATTTTTAGTGACTACGGGTATTTACTTACCATGTACTTTTGTATAAACAATATTTTATTTATTTTATTCGTTTAGCAGCACAATATAAAGATAAACGAATAAATTACAAAAGTTGCGCTGATCAGCACTAAACCAATTCCTCGTCAATAATAAGAGAGTTAATTTTAGATAAGAAAAGATCTTAAGTGCGTTTGCAAATGTAAGCAATTCTAAATATCTCACATATCATCAGCATTCCTTTAATTAGGCATTCTTTTTATAGCTTATCATCCACGAAGTTTTAGCGCTGTCGATTTACCAGTCCATCTGTCTGTAAGCAACTTCCATCTAAACGGCTTTAACTACCATACTTGAAGTTTAAGACTTTACACCCAAATAAAAACTTTTATAGCTAGACTTTACATATTACAGTTTAGCGTCACGTTAAAAAGTCGTTTCTTAAAACATGTCGTGCTGACGTTTTTTGGGGGGTTTTTTTGTCGTATAAATTTTTTCAGTATACATAAGCCGGTTTCAAGAACTCACTTTATTACCATTGATTTCGCTCGCGATCAAACCAAGGCTTTTCAAATAACCGTTTCTCCATTTAATCAAATCAAACTAGTCGCTCTCTTTTTCGTTAATAATTCACAAAATATGATCATATCGAAAACTGTTACGTTTAAAGGTTGTAATGATAAACCTCAGTTCATGAAATCTTTTCCATGCAGCTGAGAGTTTTCGAGAATGTTTTTAACCAATTATTAATTAATCTTAAGATTTAAGATAAGGAGCACTGTTCTAGTAATATTTTGTAAAAAATTTTGTAATTTATTTTTTACCTTAATAATAAAAAAATCACAATGCATACAAAAATATCAGGTTGTTGCAAAAGTTTTTTCCGGATTTTTATTCCAACACAAAAACGTCATTTTATTGAATGCCATATTCAGCTCATGCAGATGCCGGGCAATGGTTGAAAAGTGAACCTTGAACTGTTCTGCGAGTTCCCTCGTTGTTACATTGTGATCTTCATCAATTGCTTGGCGTAGATCACCATCTGAAATCATGATTGGCCGACCAGAGAGGTGCATCTTGAAGAGTGTTATCTCCGCGTCTGAACCAGCTATACCATTCTTCTATTGTACATAAACTAACAGTGCCATCACCTAAACGTTGGCAAATGTTTCGGTGACATTGCGCAGCACTGATCTTTCCAGAATACTCGTAGAAGATTATTGCTGGAATATGCTCGCGTGAAAGGTCCATTTCAGACCGTTGATGGCCTCACAAATGTATAGTCAGAAAGTTGATTCTTGGATGTAATATAGCAAAGATATTCAGGAATCAAATGCAATAATTTGTTTGAAAAAATATGAACACCCCCTTCGGAAAATGAGCCCTTCTTGGGCACGGGTTCTAGAACCGGAAGAAACTTTTGCAACAACCTGATATGAGAAAACACTTGAAGCAGTTAAAAATACATCATAAGTGATATTTCGCTTTAAAACACAGGTCAAGAAGAGTTTCTTGATGAAAATAAGGAAAGAAAGAGATGAAACTTATCACTGATTGAAGCTCGAAGTCCGTTATTTGAAAATAAAAATCTATAGTGCATTTGTCTCATAAAATTCTGTTGAAAAATTGGTAAATACCGTGTGCCTCAAAAGTCGCGTGCCAAACGGATTAATTGGTTGCTTGGATTTTGTAGGTGAAATAGTGAAGTAGAAGAATAATGCTGAGACCGGAACAACGTGTACAGCTGATACTTCTTTGTGGAGATCACCACAAAAAATCTCGAGAAGCTGCAGACGAATTTCATCGCCGGCACCCTGATATTCCCAAGCCCACTAGCTACACTTTTACGCACATTTTGAACATGAACGATAAGCTTGCGAAACCGTGTGAACATAAAGCCAACGTTCATAAACTTTTCATATGGCACGAGACTTTTGAGACACACGGTATATATACCAATTTACATTTTTAATTTTTCTGAAAATCGAGAAGTTTAAAATTAAATAATAATAAAAATTAAAGAATATAAAAGATAAAATGTACAGTTTTAAAGTTCAAAGAGAAGAACTGGTAAAGAAAACTGCTAAAAGGATTGATAGTAAATATTGGTCGTTGGTGGAAAGATAAAGTTTAAAAAAACCGTTGGAGAAGAACTGGTGGTGAAGTATTGGTAGAAAAAGAACTGGTAGTCAGGTATTGCTGGTGGAAGGATTGGCAGTAAATATTCACGGTGAAGAAACAGAACTGGTAGAAAACTGGTGGTGAAGAAGTATTTGTGAAATACTGGTAGAAATAATATTTAATTAAAAATCACTAATTTAAAACAACAACTTTTTCGAATCTGACATGATTCATATTCAGTTGATGTAGAATTGATTTTTTAATTAAATTAAATAATGGTGTCTAATCATTTTCTGTTGAAAAACTTCGTGGAAATACGATTAGCAGTTTTTCATTAAAACATAGTTAAAAATTAATGGGAATATCATACCAATAAAAATTCAGACGAATATCATCTGTTCCCTTCCTCTAAGAAAATTAAAAAAAAAATCAGCCAATCATTGCCATATGAAGATTTCATTAAATTAAATGGATCGCTTTTTCTAGTTAAAGTCTCCTTAATGGTGCACTTTCAATAATTATGTTCCACATAAAGTGGGCTTAAGATATAAGGACAAAAGAAAACAAACAACTCGACTCTTACTTTCCATTTTGCCTTAATTATGTATGCATCATTCCCTTTATTTATTATCACAAAGAAGATAATCACTTTCAGCCTTACCTAAGGCAATTTTGTGTACATTACTATTTCCTTATTTTGGCTATCCTTTCTCACTAAGCCATTTCTTTAACTTTATGCGTATTAAGCTAGATATAAAAGGATGGAAAATGATGAAATTTGAAAAGTGGCTTTCATTAACGTATTTTAGGACATCTTTAAAAAAAGATATTACAAGGTAACAAACACTCTTTCTTAGAATCCTATTTGATGACAGACTTACTCCTTCAAAAAGCTTTGTACAAGAAAGAAGCTTAGAAACGCTAGCTTACTAAAACTATAATTACTGATCATTGAATTTCATGGTTAAGTCCTCGTTGCCCACAAAAAAATACATTTTGAAGTCTTAGCTGCAACTGTTCCGAACTTTTTTATTGAATAGTAAGTTTTTTCTTCCTTGCTCAAAAAAAAAAATTGGACACAGCTTCTGGACGACAATAAAAAAGCTTGTTTAAGGTTTTCATCACTAATAATGTTACAGTTCATGAGCATCTTGAATAAAATTAATCCCCCCTCCCTTCTTTCTTTTGAAAAAGTTTTAAAAGTCGGAAGAGGTCACTTTGATATACAGTCATTTCGTATAATGAGATTAGTTGACAGTGAGAAATGAATTCAGAAAAGTTATCCGTTCGCTTAATGAAGTGTGGGCATGAGACTGCAATTTGAAAATCGATGATCAAAAGGATAAAGAGGGACAATCAATTGATGTTGACAAGTGGACTTCTAAAATTCGGTACATGGTAACAAATGAATGGAAAAGATTTCAAGCAACTCCTCTTGTAGAATGTACAGTAGTAAGATCGATACGGCTCTCAAATATAATTAAAAATGACTTAAGAAAAATTCTAATAAAACTTCTAATAAAATTTAATTATGGCATTTGCCTACTTTTGGAATTAATTTATATCATATATGGAATTAATATGAAATATTAACCAGAATTTTGTTGTTTTTACTTAAATACCGTTTATTAATCTAATTTTTAGGAAAATATTCATTCCATATTTTTAGGTTGATGATTTTCCGCATTTCTTTAAACGACTGCCAAAATTCTATGGAAACACCAGCCGGGGCCAGAAATTTCGCTGGCACCGAGTGTTTTTAATGAGGAGGAGGAAAAGAAGGTCTGCATAGGATCTAATAATAGTTATAACTATGTATGAAGTTAAGACAGTAATTAAAAAATGATAATTACTCTGCGATCAAAAAAGAAAGTGAGTTGATATATTAAAAATGATTAAGAACATTACACAGATTAAATTAAGCATTAAATGATGCATTCAGTTTATATGAACTATGAACAAAGTGTTTTCTTTCATTAAGAAAATGACAATTTCGCTGGGTTTCAACCTGCCTTTTCAAATGACAAATATAGTGAAATCTATCACTGTATAATTTCAATGTTTTCCTTTCTTTTGGGAAAATGTCTAAGATATCCATATTTAAACATTTAAACACATTGTAACTGTCACCTATTGCTGTTAGGAGCTCAATATCTTGGCAGATTGCAGATGAAAATCTTTGTTTGTTTACATTTTTTATTTAAATGAAAAAATTATCATTATGAATTAGAAAAAAACATCTCTAGCACTAAAATAATATGAATAGTACCGAGCGATGCCTATTATAGTTGGCAAAAGTTATAAGCCGCCCAACATCGCAAATACGAGCTATGCTTTATTAACAACACGTTTATTAAGTTAAAATTCATTTCTACTTTACTCCCTTACCATTTGAAGATCGAATACTATGTTACCTCATTTTCCATCTGAATTTAATTATCAAGGCTATAATTTCTACATTAAAAAATTAAATTTATAGGGTTCCTTAATTTATTGCTTTCCAAAATACATGAAAATGATTATTCATACTATTTTAAAAAATTTATAATAATTTTAGGTTTTCATAATTTTCATTCTTTTCCCATCAGTTAGTTAAAAATGTACATAAATTACATTACAATTTTGGATATAGATCGCAGAAGTTATTTCTTTACAATCTGATTGATTTTCTTTTTCGCATCGAATTAGAAATTGTGTTTTAGGGTCTAAGTTTTATATTTTAAAACCTTTTAAAGAGTTTGGTTTAACTCTTTGGTTACTAAAAATAGTCGTTTTGCAATAGATAGATCATAACCCTGTGCTTAAAATATAATAGTTCGTTTTTTAATTTCCCCATTATGAAAATAAATCCATTTGATTGATTTGAATATGATACTATCAAAAAGTTTAAATAGCATTTTTTTTCTATCCTCTTATCTGATTAATCGATGAACTGCCCATTTATTGCCTTGTAATTAGGAGGTGGTGTTGGCGGAAAGTGCTTCAAATGACTCGTCAAAAGATAGATTTATTTCATTTTAGATTTACTATAGTGTTCAATTGGGAGTTGCCATAACTCACTTTTTATTTAATGGAACAAGTCATTATTAAAATGAATTTTTTCTTTTCTTTTTTTTTTTTGTCGTTGATCGTTCGCCGTTCTTAGCCCGTGCTATTGGACTGCAGCACTTCTCAAACGCCAGCTACGAATTCCATTGAAATCTCTACCACAGCTGGCGACGATGAACGTTTGACAAGCGATAGATAAGACTCTGGCTGAAACTCCTTTTTATTTTTTTTTTCCCTTCTTCTTCTCCTTCTTTTTTTTTCCTCCCCCCCCCCCCCCTTCTTTCATAATCAATATTACGATCTAAATGGTCAGATAGTTACGCCATGGTTTATTACTACTATCGATGACAGAGTGATTGACGCGCCTCTCATTTTCGCCGGATGTCCACTACCAAACAATATTCCTCACGTCTACTGTTATTTTCTTTTTAATTTCAACCCACTTAAAGCATCATGACGATAAAGGATTAGAAAAGAATAATAATGTGTCGATTTTTACGGTGAGCGAAAATGCAGGAGGTCGCCGTCGGTTTTTTCCCTCTTCTTCCCAGGCGGAGCGGCGGCATCATCACTTCCCGAATATCTTGACAGCTTTCTTCATGCATGAAATTAAACGGTAATCAGAGCCTTTTTAAGTGCTAGGCATAGTTTGCCCCTTTTTTTGTTTTTGTTTTTTTTAATTGCTTTTTTAAAGAGAAGATGAATGCTTCCTTAGGGGTTTCACTCCTTCAAGAAAGTTAAATGGGATTGGGAGCTAAATGGGTTTTTGCATTGTTCAGTTTCTTTTTAATTTTTAGTCTGATTTCTGTGGGGATTTCGGTTGATTAAACGCAGATGCTCTCAGCTCTTATCTCTTTATTGTTGTTGTTATTTAGGTTTTGGAATAAAATTTTCCACGTGCTGGGAGAGAGGGGGGGGGGATAAATGGTTATTCGATATTAAAGTAGATAAAAATTTCGTAAGACTTCGAATGCTACATTGAAAAAAAATGAAAAAATGAAAAAATGAATCATTTTTTAATATATTGCTTTAATATATCCAAATTTATGACTTAATAAGATTGTTATTTTTTTCTTTTTTGTTCATCAAAAACGTTCATCCCAAATGATTATTTTTAACGCAGACGTTATTGTTTCTATTATTATTTATTATTTAACATAATTATTACATTTCTAAACTTCGCCCAAAATATTCTTAATGTACACGGCATTATATCCTTTATTTACTTTTTGAAAGATGAAATGTATGTATACACTAAGTAGACAAACGTATTTGGACACTGCATGTTTTTCAGAAAATTGCTTTATTATTTTATTTAGTAACAGGTAGGCTCTCCTTTTGTTTATATTAGAACGGCAACACGTCGAGGCATACGTTCCACAAGTTGTCTGTAAGTCTGGGTAGGAATAGCTCTCATTCCTCTTGTGAGGCTGTTAGAAGAGATTTTTGCGAAGACGCGCGTGGTTTACCACGAGTGCTCGATCGGATTGAGATCGGGGCTCTGAGCAGGCCAGTCAAACAAATTTATCTCATTTTCACGAAACCAATCCTGCATACGCTTTGCAGTAAGAAATGAATCTCGATCCTGTTGAAACAACCGTCACCTCCGTAGTATTGTTACCGTGTAGGCAGGGCCGAATTATCGTGTCGAGGTACACGTCAACGTTCATGATGCCAGATACTAGAACCAATGAGCAGAGCCCTAACCAGGAAAACAACCCCGCACAATGATGGACCCTCCATCGAACGTCACCATCGGAACAAAACAGTCTAGAAGAAACCGTTCTTCGTGTTGTCCCCACACCTAAATGTGTCCATCAAACTGGAAGAGTGAATATCATGACTTATCACTCCTAAGAACAGTTTTCCATTCTCCAATGGTCTAGGAAGGACGGTCTTCACACCAGGCCAAAGGACTCTTCGCATTAACATTTGTAATCATCGGCTCGTGTACAGCTGCTCTACCGTGATAACCGATCCTGTGCAACTCTCTGCGGATAGTTTTTTGTTATTAACGGCGCTCCTAGATCCTGTGCATTTCCAACCTCTTCAGTGATCGAAGCGGCAGAGGAGGTGCAAGACTTCTTGACATGTCTACCAGGCATCTTCTGTCACATAATGTCATGTTCTTTTACTGTCATCGCACCGTATTGCTTCCATCTCTTGATAACATAGGCTACAGTCGATTTTGGATGCAAAGCCTCCTACAGAAGGATTACACAAAGACCATCCTATGACGAGTCCACGTTGAAATTCGGTAAGTTGGGGTCCACAAGGGTTAATGGATAGTTCACAGAACATCACCAGCTTTTTATTATACCCATGTCCTTCCTAGCGTACCCTTTTGGCAAAATCATTACTTGCAATATTTTCAAATTTTCTTGGGAGTCCAAATACTTTTCTCTACACATTATGATTATTTTCAAAAAATTTTTATTTAAACTCAAAATTTAAATATATCCATTTGGGAGAAACAAAATATAAGCACATAAGTAATAATCAGCGTTGTGAATAAGGAAAGTCTCCAAACTACAGGTTATAGTTCTTACTTGGTCAAATGGTTTTCAGATTTGTAAAAGTGATTCCGAGGTTGATGTTGGATATTTTTTCCTAAGTTTGCTTTCCTAGATGATTGGTATAGGAGTTTATGAGTTGTCGAGTATAACAGGAATCCTCCGATGTTGACGTTAAACTCGACAGCTCATCATCTAACAAAACAGTCTTCGGATAAAATATCCAACATCAATATCGGAATTACCTATTACAAATTTGAAAACTGTCTTACCAAATAAGAACTGTAACCAGTGGTTTGAAGACAAATTAAAAACTTCAGACTCCCTTATTCACAACGTTGATTATAAAAATCTACTTTGTGCTTATTATGTTTTGTTTCTACATTTATTTCTAATATTTTTCTCAAATAGACATAATTAAATTTTGATTTTAGATATCATTCTAATTTCATTTAACCAACATAAAAAGAAACTTTATTTATTAGTTTAATGCCTTTATAGATAAACAGTTAAGAAATCTCCCTCTTGAGGCCTTGTTTTGCTTCTACTGAAGCACATTTTATTTAGAAAATGGTTTCCTACAATTCTCTACGGTTATTTGACTTTCGTCACTCCTTTAAAGCGCATCTGACACGTTCAAATTACTCCACTAACAGAGTTCTTAATGACTGACGTTTTCTATTAGAAAGTAAAAAAAAAATTTAAATATTTAACAAAATAACAGTTTGGCTTGTATTTATTGTCCTGGCTTTGTTTTGCACCTTCAATAGAATTAGATTATTTACAAAATCTACAATTTGCATTTTTATTCTATGCGACTGTTTTGGGTGTGGTAAAGTATATTTCACTTTTATTAAGTCCTTTAACTAATTTACTGTCGCTTATATGTCTGATTATTCCTTTATATATCTGATTATTATCATTATTGTTATTATTATAGTCAGTGACTTTTGCAATTAGCAT
The DNA here is from genome assembly GCA_023313115.1 of Rhysida immarginata. Taxonomy (NCBI): domain Eukaryota; kingdom Metazoa; phylum Arthropoda; class Chilopoda; order Scolopendromorpha; family Scolopendridae; genus Rhysida; species Rhysida immarginata. The sequence goes on along the minus strand of JAHWFO010100943.1, from coordinate 1,012,228 downwards.
TTAAAATCAATAATGCTTAAAAATTAGTTATGTAGATTAATTATAGACCTTGATGATCGTGCTGATGAATGTTAATGTATAAATTTAAGCTTTAGCTAGTTTATTGAAATTACAGGGCAAGTAGTAATAATTAAACTTTTAGCATTTTAAAATCGTCTTTATATTTGCATTTTTATGGCTTGACGAGAGGGAAGAATACAAGGTTTGATTATCCCTGCAAGCCTTTTCCAGTTAAAAATGCAAATTTGATTTAGGAGATTTAAAAGATTCGCAGACATAAATTTCTGTGCAAATGTAAAAACGCCTTTTAAAAAAGTCACAGGGAATGATTAAATGCTTCTAGCCTGCTGACATCAAACCATACATTTTATTTTCTTGGTAAATCGATAAATAAATAAGAAACCTACTTCAATTATTTTGCTTGTCATGTCGGTTCTACATATTTTATTCTCTGTCCTATTGGAAAGTGTTTCATCTGTTGTGTCTATGCATAGGATATTCGAAAAGATTTTTATGTCTGTTTTAAAAGAGGGTGTAGAAACAGGTGAGCTTCCGTTTATGGAGGTGAGGATAATATGTATATCTTCGAGGAGGAATCAGTGCAGTCGTCGCCTCTTTTTTTTATTCTTTTTTTTTTTTTTTTTTTTTTAATAATCTCATGATAGTCCTCCCAACCGGATGTTCAAGAATATCGGTCACATTTGATTTCGACCCTGTGATAACCCATCCAATATTATGCTATTCAGGTCGTTTGTCTTGTCAGCAATAATACTGGTTGCTAGAATCGTGTTGTGCGTTCTTTTTAATTTTTAATTCAAAAGAAGGAGAAGAGATAGGGAAAAAATTAAGTTTTCGCTTATTTCTAAAGAAGTATCAAAACTTGTTCTGTCTAGATTTACAAAGAATTTTTGCAGGTCTATAAAAGTTTTAGAAGCATTTTAAACATTGTCTTTAAAATTTAAAAAAAAAACTAAAATTAAAAAAAAAAAACATTTTAGATATTATGAATTTTTTAACCTGTATACCACTGTATGTACAGTTTTGTTCAATTTCAAATAGGACTGAAATTTAGTTCTTTTTATGAGTAACTTGATTTTGAATAAATATATATGTGATCCACATGCAAAAAGGATCAGATTAAGCTAGTGCGGGTCCTGCAGCATATGTTATTATATGAGAACATTTAGATGCGGGGTTCTGATGGAGCCTCGAAAGCGCATATGCTACTGTGCTAATCCGAACCTTAAACAAATTTTATCTAGAAATCCGTATGCCATATGAATTCTATTTCGACAATCAATAGAATAAACCATAAGAGTCAATAAACTAAAAAAAAAAAGAAAAAAGTGGCTATTAATAATACAAAATCTTCTCGCATACAAAATCTTCTCGAAATACAAATCTTATATATTCCTTCCCTCTAAATAAACGGATATATATTAAGAGGAGGACGAGACACAAGAACTCTGGAATACAATAAATAATAGTTATTAATTAAAAATACAAATTAAATAAAAAATAAGATATAATAAACAAAAATAAGAAATAATAAGATATAATAAAAAAATAAGATATAATAAATTTTGATTTTGATTAATTATTTTTGGTTATTATATCTTATTTTTTATTTAATTTGTATTTTTAATTAATAACTATTATTCCCTCTAAATAGGAAAATATGCGATTTACTCAAGAAGATCTACACAAGAAGATTTATACATTGTTTAAAGTAGTGTATACAATTAGGGATGCTGCAACTTAACCCTTTCACACAGAATCATGAGTCATTCATTTTTTTCTAATAATTTATTTCGTATTCGTGTAAACAATTATAGCACACTATTTGGTTTTGTCTGCGTAAAACTTCATTAGCTTAGGTGAAAGGGAGGATTCTGCTGTTTCTATGTCAACGCCTAACTCATCACTCCCTTCACGCAATTCTGAATAAACCATCGATTTTATGGAACATCCACAGCGGAATCTAACCATGAAACAACTCTGTAATTACATTCTGAATCATTTGAAAATCTCGTTACCGCTCTTCCTGTTAAATGAATTTTACAAGCGAGATTTTATCATAATTCTATTTGTATTATTTGTCGTATTATGAAGGTAATGGTTGAAATGTGGTGAAGCAAATGAATGTTTTTTTTTCCTAATGCGCTATTTTCCCATTAAAGGCGTAAAGTTGTATCAGTGTTTTCTTATAAAAAAAATAGCAGAGCCACCCGGCGTTGGTCGAGATAATTACAGTTGTAGATTAAACAGAACAACCTCATGAAGTTAAATAATAAATTTGTTTTCAGTAATTCTACAATTTCCGTCTATAGACAAAGCAGTTGTTCAGATGTTTCCCATGCCCGGATAAGTTTATGTCATCTCTGCCCAATACTCATTCATTTCTTCGCTGGCATTTCAATAGATATGAATTATTGTTATAATCCTTCGAAACATTATTATAGGACATAACACCATATGGTTTTTTGGTTTGAAGAATTGAGTTCATGTATGCTTTGTTATCGGTTATGTTGTCAACTGTAGCTCGAACGAAGGAACTGCATCCTCTGGCATCTTTTACTCTTTCTCAATAGTCTGCTAACTCTCCGTTATCTCCAGTTACTAATCATTATTATATATTTCTAAGAAAATGTTAACTTCTAAGAAAAGCCCGAACAACAGAAATTCTACGTATTGTTACAAATTCCATTTTGTTTTATAATTCTCAGAGGTGAGATGGAACCATCATTCTTAATGAACCTACTTATATTGCACACTATTCCCGGGACTTTACTTATCCTCTTGTTGTTCTGTCTCAGATTAAAATGTTATCCATCTTCACCCCCGGGAAGCATCATTGGATACTTTAGACCTATCTTTTAAAATTTCCCTTGCCCTTGACGTAGAAGCTCTTATACCTGCTCTGTGTTCAGATGTTTCCAATGCCCGGATAGTTTTTAATCTTTCTGTTGCAAATTTCACTGATCAATACTCGTTCTTTCTCTTACTTTTGCCAAGCACACAAATTTCGCCAGTCGTCTGGACGTTTTTACGGAGCTCAAGGGAGACTCGTGTGATTCCTTAGCCTCCTCGATAAACATTGCCTTATCTATGTCCTGTCATTGCATAATCATATTTATGCTCGTTGTTAATAATTCGTTACCCCTCCCCCTAAAAGAGGTTAATGTGGTTAATTATGTAGTGCCACACCAGTTAATGTGTTAAGTATACAGTGCAACACCAGTTAATGTGTTAACAAACTTTCAACCCCCCTTTCCCCCCTTTAGGGGTTGAATTTCGAAAAACCCCTTCTTAGTGCTCACTTACAATTTGTAAAGAACCTCTGTACAAAATTTCAAGTTTCTAGGCCTTAAGGTTTGGGCTGTGCGTTGATCACTCACTCACTCAGTCAGTTACTTCTTTTATATACAGGGTGTTTTTGAATTGAGTACAGATTTTTTGGGAGATGATAGAAGAGGTCCTTAGAAGTATTTTTGTCATATGAACATGGGGTCCCTGCAGCTCCGTTTACTTACAATACTGCATTGAACAATCTAATGACACCGGGACGCAGTGTGCGTTGGTAGGCCTAGATTATTTTATTTTTAACAATTAACACAAGCAATCTACTGTATGACTTTTACAGTAATTGTTCGAAATGACCGTCATTTGCTTCATTTACATATGGACTAATCGTATTTTACAAAGGGGTTGGATACCATGGAATCTCCTTGACGAAGTTTGTCCTAAGACTTTTCAACAAACAAGCACGTGCACCTTAAAATTTCTTTGCAAACAATTACTTTAAAAGTTATTACAGTAGATTGCTTGTGTTAATTGTTAAAAATAAAATAATCTAGGCCTACCAACGCACACTGCGTCCCGGTGTCATTTGATTGTTCAATGCAGTATTGTAAGTAAACGGAGCTGCGGGGACCCCATGTTCTTATGACAAAAAATACTTCTAAGGACCTCTTCTATCATCTCCCAAAAAATCTGTACTCAATTCAAAAACACCCTGTATAATGATGACAACTACAATATTTTTAAAACAAAAATAGAACGATAATTTATCTTTAACGCAAATAATTGGTATAACGCTTGATTTTTGGTGAATTAACGTACGATAATGAGTCAGAATATATTAATTTAACACATAACCTTTCCCATTTCAATATAGTATTGCCAGACTTCCCGTAATAAGGGGTTATTCTATTCATATTATTTCAAAACCTGTCATGTACGGAATTCATTTTGAAAAGAATGAAAGAGGACGAATCAAAAGGAATGCATTAGGTTGATTATTATCTGTGAGTCATGAAGTAAGGACATTACTGCCTCTAATTGTTTGTTTTCTCATATTCCTGTGCGTATTCATAAACCTCAAATTTCCACCTGTGGTGGAAAACGGCAATATTTCATCAGTGACGGAAATGAGAAAGGATAAACACACTCCCAGAAGATCGAAGCACCGTTAGAAAAATACGCGGTGTTGCAAAAGTTCCTGAATTCTGATTTTAGTACTTTGTGCTTGAATACCATGAATACTTAACCGTAAAAAATACTGTATATATAGTTATAGCAAAAAGATGTTGAAAGTATCCACTATTTTTTGAAGCAAATAAACCCGACAAACAAATACAGTAGGACCCTGTAAATCCGAAAGTCGTTAATCTGAAACTCCGGATAATCTGAATAAAGTGAGTTCGTTATGAAATGAAATTAAATTCGACGAACGCACGCTATCCATCTCATGTCAGATTGTTACGTCTGAACTGAGATGGCAATTTGCCCATAAAACATGTTCTTGATAAACAAAAACATGTGATGTGATACACGTTTTAACATCGACTCCAGATAATCCAAACTTTCGCTAATCCAAATAGGCCTCGGTACCAATAGTTCTGATTAACGAAGTTTTACCGATAACAGATGGAGAAGACCTAACGAGCAGGTAACTTTAGCTCATCGTAGTCCGGACGATCGCCTTGGAAAGTGTGGCATAGAAAAGCATCACAGCAAATTTCAGAATACTAAGACAGAGCATATTGATTGTAAGGCCAATCCACACAAACTGTCAGCTAGCAATCAGAAAAATAGAAGAAAGCACCCGACAGCACCAGTTAGTAAACACTTTTTTTAGTATGCAGGCTGGAATGGCCAGTAATCTGAATAAAAAATATAAGAAGGAACTGTAGTGTGGAACGTTTTATACCTCGGATGTTATTTTGTGGTTAGAGGTTTGTTTTTTTTTCCTTCTTTTACAAATAATCTGGATGCACGCGAAAACGTTGGACAAGATCATACACCGTTTTTTAGCATGAAATAGGAGCATCAGAAAACTTCTTTGGCAATAATTGGCAACATTGAAAAAATTCACAGTGGCGCTGGCATGAGATGTACAAGGTCAAGCATGCCACGTAAGCAACAACATTGAGGGTTCTTATCTTATTTTAGAGCAACAATTCCGGGAACTAATGAGTCATTCTATAGACGTATAAGATTTACGAAATTGTCTACGAAAATACATGTATGTAGGTAACCAAAATCATAGTATTAGAAGGAGCACGATCCATCCATACCTTCTTATTGATGGTCTTTCTTCTATAGCCTATTAAAAAAAAGGTTTTCTTGTTTGTTTTAGTTTGTTTGTTGTTTTTTTTTTACCTAAACAGCAGTTGGTCGTTCACCTTTTTTTTTTTTTTAGAGGAATTTATGTATTCATCTCAATAGCCTCTTAAACTGTCTTTGAATGCAAGAACAAAAAGTTCGAAGATACTCTCTAAGAGGTATTCGAAGGTGATGTTTAGAGTTATATAGAAGATGCGGAGCAGCATGGAAAGCGGCATTATCTCAACATTTACCTTTTACATTGCTTCTCAGCATTTTTTCACCTTACTGACTTCAAGATTTTCTTTAATATTTTTTTTAGCAAATGCAGGGTGATTATAAAGTCCTATACATTTTGGTGAAATCATTATCGAATTTCATTTATTTAATGGTCCAAACACACCCAAAGTAAATGTGTGGATGGGGGTAACACGGTCAAAGTCTATGGGCCTTCATGTTTGCCGAGGGGACTATCAATGATACCGTGTATCTCGACATGTTGGAGCAATTCCTGGAGCCACAGTTGGAGATGAGGGATTAGGATACCGTTGTGTTCCAACTGGATGCGGCACCTCTCCATTTTGCCAGCTAATAGCGATCGGGACTACCTGAATGCGTATTCCCAGGCTCCACGGTCCCTAGATTTGACCCCCATGAATTTCTTTCCGTGGGGTTTTATCAAGTCCAAAGTGTACCAGATCAAGATTACGCACCATTGCACAGCTGAAACAATAGACTACAGCCGCAGTGGAACATTACACCGGCTATGTTGCGCAATGTTTTCCGGGCCACGGTGAAACGCTGGGAGTTGTGCCGGGATGTGCAAGGGGGACACACTGAAATGTACTAAGAATGTGTCCTGGTATGATATCTGGTTGATGCATACTGGAATTGCTCTAATAAAACGGATTTTTCACCAAAATGTATAGTGACTTTATAATCACCCTGTATTAATGAGGAATTTTTATTTATTTTAGGTGCCCGATATTTGTAATAAAATTAAAATTTTATCCTTTTTTTAATTATTTTTTAATTGATCTGCTTCAGATGCTTGAGGCTGCCTTTAATTTGTTTATTTATCGCTTTTTGGCCGACCACTGACTAAGAGTGGTGGCCTTTGTATAAACCAATTCAAATTTTTTTTCTCATGTGTGCCTATTATAGCTTTTATTTACTTGATAGTACATATGTACTTATAATTTTTACTTACTTTTTTGATGCTCTATCCGAATCTGAAGTCAAAATCAAAAAATTTGAAAAATATTAAAGACGAAGCGACCGACTTCGCGAATACAGTAACGATGCTTTTTAATTAACATCGTTCTGACAGTGTAATAACACGCATTCTCAACTGGTTTTATATTCAATCCTCCTTCATCCTAGATCGTTTTAGCTGGCTCTTTTTTTTTCTCAAATAATGTGCAAATTGAAGTCCAAGTTTAGAGAACCATTCAATTTTTTTTTAAATCAGAATATTTAGATGTCATAATCAAGATCTCTTTAAAATAGTTTTAAAGTTGTGTAAGAAAATACTTTTCATATACGAAATGCATATGAAAAGAAAAGTGAAAAGCTAACTTCTGTTATTAACAATTTAGTTCCCGTTCTCATTAAAGCTTTCGAGGAAAATTGTTTTATCAGTTCTTTTCCCCCTATTAAATTTTCTTAAAAGAAAAACAGCAAAAACTTAATCGATGAAGTATGCTGATTTACAATGGAGGATGTTCTCGGACATCACAATCTTCAGGGACTCCTTGGAACCTCTGTTAGTCGCAACCAGCCCGAAGCATCTCCCCATATAGCCGTAAACATAACTTCCTGTTTCCCCATTTAAAAACGGCTATAAAAAATTTCACAATCAAAATCTTTAGCAGAACTCGCCAAGTTCGAAAGAAGTTGGAGCTTCATGTTGAGCTGTTTATTGATGCTATTAGCCGACCCTGAACTATCAAGATCGAACTACCTTTTCTTCTTTGAATTGATGGCATCGCTAACAATACAAATTCACCCGATGTAAATAACTTTTGCTTTCCTACTGAAGATATCTACAACAATACTTAAACGTATAATGAATAAGAGAATGGATGTTTTAGCACTCTCATCTCCAAAAATTTCCGTCCTGTCCCTCTAACGTATTATTGAATAATATTTACCTAATGTTTAATCAAACTTGCAAAGAAGATGTGCTTTTCAATTACTTCTTGAAAGCTAAGAAGGATTTTCAGAAGTTTTTACTCTCTTCATAGGTTATGTATTGCCTAGTTGAGAGCTCCCAATCTTCAATATTTTACATATCGGTCAATAAGTGGAATATCTACTGATTAAATGGTGGTATATTTAGATGTCAGTACTATGGTTCTTTGTTGTAGTACACTTCAAGAACCCGTGATATTTATTTTTATCGGAATAAACTTATACAGGGTGTATCTAAATCCTGTCACAAACTTCTGGTGGTGATTCCCCGACAGCGAGATGAAAACAAAAATTCATATAAACGGTTCGTTATCCGAACCATGTTCATATGAACTTTTGTTTTCATCTCGTTGTGGGGAATCACCACCAGAAGTTTGTGACAGGGGTTTAGATACACCCTGTATATTGATCTCGAGAACTAATTTTATTTTCTATCTTGATTCATCCCAATGTTGTGAGATTTGTTGAGTGAGATTTACGATTTATTTATTTATTTATTTATTTATTTATTTATTTATTTATTTGCTGAAAATGACACTTGAGTGCAAATATAAGAAATGGGACCACAACACAGAGATTGAGAAGCACGAACAGATTTTTACAAGGATTGTTCAATAGAAACACGTTTGGACTAGGTAGACGTGAAGGTATCAACTAGACAACGGAAAGAAGTTATTGGAAGATGGCGTTCATGATAGACAATCCGTCCAAAGATAATCTGCGTATTGTTATTTAATTTTTGGCTGCTGAAGGGCGTTAGCCAATATAAAAGTTTTAGGAGAATAAAAGCTGTATGTGGCGACCGTAGTTATTCTCATATGGCAGTGGTTGAATAGTGTAAGCCATTTCGACAAGGAAGGGAATCCACGAATAATTTGGCCCGTCTAGGAAATGCTCGTGTTGCAGATATCAACTGAAAATGTGAGATTGTTGGAAATTGCTTTACGTGGAATGTCTTTGGCCCCCTAAAACAATCACTAAAAGGACAGGTTGTTTAATTCCGACGCTTATGTAGAATCTGCTGTTACGCAACTTTCGCCAACAACCGCAGGAATTTTATCAGATGGAAATCTAGAGATTAGTGCACCATTGGGACTTATGCCTTACGTTCATGGGGATTTCTTTTATATTCTTTGAATAAAAATTGCTTCCCAGTCTCTAAACGTGTTTTTGTTGAACAGTCCTCGTCATTTTAATTTTTAAAGTAATATTATCAGTTTTCATCTGCAATTTTTCATTATCCGCTCCATTTTCATTATGAAAAATTCCAACTCTCCTCCCCCACAATTTATTCCGTTTAACTTCCCGAACCGTATAGGAAAGATTAAACCAATGGCTACCGGTTTATTCCGAGGGTACAAATAAATAAATAAATAAAACCTTTCAGAAATTTATCATTGAGACCTATGCCATCTCCTGAGGAATTCATCATGAGACGAATTTATAAACTTTATCCAGCGAAGTTCGATCAATGGAAATGTCAGTTCAAAATGGAAAAATCACCGTTTGATATGGATTCTTTCACTAAAACATCATCGCATTCAATCACATCACTCAAGATTAGATTGAATAGATAAACAAGCAAACACATTTAATCCCAACTGACAACACCGAGTTACCCGAAATCCTTTAAAAATATAATATTTGATCATCACTATCTGTAAACACAGCATTTTAAATTGACATTTTGTTTACTTCGCTTCAAAGAGGAAAAAACTGTAAATATTAACTTTCAGAGATCATTAAAGTTTTTTTAAGATGAAGTGTTGCTTGAGGATATAAATTACTATCATTATCTTCAGTTATTAAAGTTCTTACATATTTTATCTACATGTCGATAATTTAAGCTCATATCAAGTGGATTAGAGGTCCCCCCCTTTTTGGTCATATCAAGTCAATAATTAGTCACAGATGCTATAGAAGAAGCATGTAAATAATCTCTTTCAGTATCAATCACCTTTTCCCATCGTGATATCAGCTTGTCGATTCCTGTGATAGAATTGTCTGTCCTCAGAAGAGAAAAAAATCAAATTGCATTCTCATATTGCGGTTCTAACTGCTCTTGGTTTTAGAACCAAAGGGAAGATATCTAGACTAGCGTTGTCAGGTATAGATGAACACGCTCCATTCCGATTAACCAGCCTTTCGATTTCTATTCTAGATAAGTCCTTAGTATTCTTGATCTGGAAATTAAAATGTGAAACAGACTCGAAGAAAATTTCAAAAAAACTTCTATACAATCCTGTAAAGAATTATAACAAATTCTAATAAACAGTTTGATATTTCTGGCAAATGTTGAATTCACTGGCATAGGCTAAGAATTGATACTTTCACTTGCTTGTAGAAGTGAAAGAAACATTCTTTATGTAACTGGCAACAAATAATGATGAAATATCTGGAAAATTAAGCAAGTCCTAAGTTCATGCATTCTTCAACCAATAAACACAGAAACAAAATTTCAATATACATACTTTCAGTCTTATACAGGTTGATTCAAAATTCAATGTACAAACTTTTAGGGGAGGTAGTATGGGTGATTCTAAGCAAAAAAGTTCACATGAATATGGGTCCGAATTTGAACGATAACTGAGATATGAACAAAAATCAAAATGCTTCCACCAAGATCAACAAGTTAATAACTCAGGCTAGGATAATGAAATTTGGAAGAATAATAGGTACATAAAACTGTGTATACCGTTAAAACTTCATCGATTTCCAACGAGTAGTTTCCGCGTTAGAATTCGATCAAATTTTAAGGGTATACACACTATTATGTACCCTATTATTCCCCAAATTTTCATTATCCTAGGCGTTAGAGAACCTGAGTTACTAATTTGTTGATCTTGGTGATAGCATTTTTATTTCTGTTCTATCTCAGTTATCGTTCAAATTCGGGCCCATGTTCATATGAACTTTTTTGCTTAGAATCATCCATACTACCTCCTCTAAAAGTTTGTACATTGAATTTTGAATCACCCTGTATATTACAATTCGTTTATATAGAAAATTAGATCTATTATTCATAGCTTACGCAAGTTCAGAAACTCTGGTATTGCTTCCAATTAAAACTTGAAACAATCAAGTTTTTCCAATGTCGCTAGAATATTTATAGCCAGGTTTACTTATTACCATTTAACTGTTTCTAATCGTAATGGAGAAATTTCTCAAGTATCAATAGGAATGAGTACAAATTATTTTTAATTTAAATTATTTAATTTAAATTGTCTAAAGCAGCGGTTCTCAACTGGTGGTACTTGAAAAGGGTTGTTGGCAATGTTTTGTTATTTGTTTGGTACGCAGTTTTTAAAAATTATGTTTTAGTGGTATGCGATTGTGAAAAAGGTTAAGAATCGCTGGTCTAAAGTAATACGTTCTCTATGCTTCTCAACTTGTAATTTAAATAGATTAAACTTGATTACAAGTTAATGAATGAGGATCGTTAATCATTTGCTCAGTAGCGACAGTTCTATGAAAATTCAGTTGTAAACCGATTGTGAATATCTCAAATGACATTTTTTTTACATTAACGAGAATGTCTGAGTAAGCTCCTTGCGTTTTTTTTTTTTGGTTTTTTTGGGTTTTTTTTGGCATTGCGTTTTTCGATGATATTGTGGAGTTGTTCTCCATAGATGACAGTGCATGAAAATATTCAGACAACACTTATAAATTCTAATTCTAATTGTTAATTACACCGTTGGAAAAAGAAAGCCATATGTTGCTAATTTCTAAAATATTCATTAGTATTTTGAAATCTATCGAAATACTCTTGCGAGGCCCATTTGAAATCGTCTTTCCGTGTTAAAGACCGCGGAAACGTACGAGGGCACTTCCTGGTAATTCCTAAATTTCTGGGTAAAGACAAAATATAAATGTTTATTACTTTCCCAAAATGAGAACAATGTATATAAGAATACCTTTTTATTTGCGTATTGTTTAATTAAAGCCGTATACAAGTTACTTCATCCAATGCACGTTTTATTAATATTACATCTGTTATCGCCTTTAATATATATTAAAACTTTCTTAAAGTGAATATTTCTTCAAGTAGATGTAGGTTGATCCATTTCAAAGAAACGTTTCTTATTGGAATGTTTTCTGTAGTCTGATATGATTTCGTAGATTTATAGATTGTTTACCCAACCTCTTCGTGTTCTTGAAATTTGACAATAGACTGCAATTTGGATACAAAGTGTCTTTTGTCCTTTTTCCGTGTTGCAAAACGACATCACGCCTTTTGTCCGCCTGTTTCTCCTCCCTTTTTTTAAATGGCGCAACGTACACAAAAATTACGAAATGAACACTTTTGAGAATAATTCGTCATAACAATCAACTAATTTAGATAAATATATAGCTGTTTTTAATTGACTATTAAAATAATTAATGGATGGGAAGTAGGTGTCAAATAAAGAGGATGACCATATAGTGAATGTTAGTCTAATAAACTTTTAATATGTGGCATAGTCTAAGCTCTCCGCAATATTGATTAGTATGACGTGAAATCGATAGAAAACTTTTTATATCCATAAACAGATGAAAAAGGGCGTTTTCACGGAAATAACTGATTAAAAATAGATCTTGCGTTTGACTGATAGTTTTTAAGTCGTGTTATGTGAAAACTCTTCTTCGTGAATAGGACTTTAGCCCATAGGATTAAAGTCGTTTGGAACTCAAATTTCATGGATTAATATTAAAAATTCAAATGCATATAGAAATGAGGGGGGGGGGGGAATAATTCACTCACTTTTTGTAAAAATGGTAGTTGATATAATGCCAGAGGGTCTTCCGAAAAAATTTAGTCTTCATTTCCGCTTATTTCATTTCTGTCCACCCTTTTTTCATTTTGGCCTTTTTTTTCCCCATTTGAAAAAATGTCTGAGATCCGCGCCTCCCGTAATTATTACTTTATTTATTTATTTATCTTCGTTCACTTCCAAGAATCTGTTTAGCTCACCGAAATAAACGAATCGACATTTTTTCTCAATATTAATGTGTCGGGCTGGACTCTCACTTTTTTTTTCATGTTATAATTTCTATTTTTTTCCTGTTAAGTATTCATTTGTTTCTCGTTCAATTATTAAATAGTATAAATTTTTCCAGCAGCTGTTTCTACAAGAGTGATGTATAGTAGGTGTTTAAAATTTGATTTCATTTATTCTTTTTCTTTTGTAATCTCGTGGTCTGTTTCCCTTGAAACGTCTGTCTCTTTATTGCTCCACTTCCGAGAACTTTTGACTCGGCGTGTTTTTCATTTCTGATATCCAATCGTTGTCGGCCGTGATGATGATGATACCTTTGCAGAAATGCAATGAATATCAAATTGAATTGCAATTTTCCATTCAGTGCACACATTGCAACTCGATAGAACAGCAGGAATAGCACCGTCTTTGTCTTCGTCATTTTCACAAATTTAGTTTATATACAAATGTAGTTTATGTATGAAAAATATACTTTGGTTTACATGAAATTAAACCACATGCATATTGCTGAGCCGTCCTTATTTATATGCACGTATTGAGGTGACAGTCAAACAAGTCACGTAAATGCCCTTTTCTCGTTCCTTTGCCTTCCTTTCCCCGTTCAGAGAACTCGTCAGACTTAAGAGGAAATCATTAGCGGGAAATGAAAAGAAAATAGCAGCTGAGATTAAATTAGTACTTTTTAAAACCCTTTTTGAATTTCTGCCAATGTACTCATTCGATGTCGTGTTCGATTCAATGGAAGGCGATTGACACGAACACTCGTTTACGGATGATAAAACTCAATCACAATGGCATTTTCATTTTTCATCCATCATTGGGCATTGACTTTTTTTATATATAGTTTATTAAAAAAAAATCTAGTCATTTTCGGTCTATATAAGTAAATGAATGAATGAATGAATGGATGAATGAGTGAATGAATTGAATTGAATTGATTATTTTTTTTCCATTACAATTCGTTTCGTTATACAGTATTTTTTAAATTCTTATTGACGAAAGTAACCGCAATGAATCATAAACTATGCATGTGAAACGCAGCGAGACTTTGAAACCGGACCTCCAGCGAACTCTTTGCTAATGTTCGACTAAAAATTTTTGTGTTCGTTTTCCCGCTTGAATTTATTTTCCATTAAAATGCAGACGCCCCAAAGGGATGTATATCGGGGATGCAAGGTGCAGAAGAAAGAAACAGAATTTCGTTTTATCTTACAGATATAAAAAAATTAATCTCAGTACGAGAGATCTTTTCGAGTTTGTTGAAACTTAACGATATTAAAGAGAATGAGAATATGCAAGAAGTTTGTTGGGCTTCATTAAAATAATTTAACATTTTAATATGCCCCTGTCCATTAAATTTTTTGGCCCCATTCCTGTCTCTTTAAAACTTTTAAATTAAGTTTTTTAAAACTTCTTTTAAAATTTCAAGACTGAAATTTCAAAGTAAATGGTAAAAAAAAAATTTACGTTGAATAAAAATATTTTTAAAAAGCCATGAAATTGCATTTGCTCATAGATAACGAGGAAAAAAACCCCAACTATTTACGGCATTCAATGGCTGATTAGCAAAGGCGTGTTTTTTGGCTATTTTCCCACTACATATGAAGCCGAGGGAAAAACATTTTCATCTTGAAAAATTAATATTATCGCTTTTAAAAACGATCACTATCAATATTTGTATAATTATGGCAAACAACAACTAACAAAAATTGTCAGACAGAAACTGTTCAGAACATACAAGTAATACAAATTACGTTACAACTTAAGTGATGAATGTTGGGTTAGGTATTAAATGGTCATTCAACTTTTTTTTTCCTCCCCCTTCTCTACAACTCCATTAGAAAATACAATAAAAAATGTTTATAAAATGTAAATCATTTTATTTATTTTGTTCAGTTGTTTTTATTATGTTGTGTACTGTATTTGTGATTTGGAGGAGACAAAATAAAGGTAATTTTATGTCTTGATAATGGATGTTCTGTAGCTATTAATAAAAATGGCATCTCTTCGCGAACACTGATGTATTTCCTAGCGATTTGTCTTCTTGCATTCTCTTCTGTGTAAACCGGTGATTGGAGTCCTTGACATTTTAAGCGGCTATTTATCTTGATATTTGAGGGTAGCCGATTCCGCACTTTGAAGAGGGGGCGGCGAGGAACCCGATGGTACCAACACTCGTCACTTCACGCTCCAACGAATCCGAGTTATACAACCAAATTGCACACTTCAGCTTGGTTGGTGATCTTTAAGGCAGAACTCTCGCTTTTATTCGTTCAAATTATTTATTTTTCTTTTATCTTTATGTCTGATTAGAATAGGGTATTTGCAAAAAATAAGGTTTTTTAAAGGCGATTTATGAAAATCTGAAGAGATTTCGAACATGCTTTATGACCTATGGCTGAAGATAACTTAGTTAACTTGAGATCTAAATAGAACAGATCTTGTTTGTGACAGCTTGTCCTGCAAAAGAGAACATCCATATTACCATCTAAACAATTATTGCAAAGATTTTAATCCGAGGGATGCTAATAAAGCTACAAATAGCAGTATTTTCCATATCTTTCTAATTCTATGGACAGTTCCTCAAGGACTTCAAATTAAATCTTCATTGTATACCCAATGCACTTATATAATTCCTTTTTAATATTATTTAGTCATTAATAATTTTGGTAAATGAAACTGCTTCAATTTACGATGTCTAAGATGTAATAAGCTTATTTTCGTAAAAAGTACAGGAAAATGAGATTAAAATGAAATGATTCTTAGAAGGTTTCACAACGATTCAAGAAAGATTCTGCAGGTATTTGCAATTCCCATTTTCTCTTAGAAAATTTAGATCTCTTTCTTTTGAGAAATTTTTTTCAATTAAATACTTTCGAGTACAGATTTTATTCAATTTTTAGCTATAGTTAAAATTCTGTAGCTGAAAGGGTTTTTTCATGTTTGTATTTAAAATTTACTAGCAATATATTTAGACTTTCCCATATGTGTATATTCCATGCATAAAGTAGTTCGGAGCCTAAATTAAGTTTTAAAATTCCTGCAACCTAGCAAACTTCATCTTGAGCAATTATTTAGATGAACGGAATACACTCATCAAATATGTGACATCGAAAGATCCATAGCAGTCAAATTTAGCATGGCTTCCTTTACTCGTTTAAATATTCTAAATTCATTGAAACTTTTCTTTTGACGCCCAATGTTAAGAACATTTAAATCTAAGGAGATTTTCCGGATTGTGGTTTTATGGACCAACTTGGCGCTTTGGTGGTTTCATTTACAGCATGTCAACCCGCTGCCTCTGTCGTTCTTCAGAAGAGAAAGGCTAATAAGAACAATTAGACGATCATTTTTTAAACAGAATATCATTACAAAAATTCAGTAAACTAGTGGCAAAAAATAAATAAATAAACAAAAAACAGAAGATAATCTTTAAGTAGAGGAAGTTAAAATAATGTAGAATGGCCTATTCGCGATGTTTGGTTTAACACGCTATTTCATAACAGGGCAGACTACCAAATTGTTGCAAGATATAAGATATAAGGAAACAAGGTTCCCCGTTGATTCAGGGAAAGAAAAGTAAATCCTCCCTCCTTCTAAGAGAGTACAAACTATGGCCTGTGAAAACTAGAACTTCACATAAACAGATCTCTTCAGTCTGCGTTAACAAGAATCGTTTTGTGTTCTGAGATCGGAAGAACGAGATCGGAAGAATAGTTACACTACAACCGATTTTAGAATTAGGTTTTTCGCAGCTCGGAAGTAGAAGAACAAGGAGTTTCAAATAACCGCTGCCAAGTTGTAGCTAATAAAAAGAAAAAGGAAACATTTGCCAAATGAAAATGAAGTTAAAAAACCGAGAAATAATTTAATTTAAGTTTGAAGAATGATTGAATCCTTATTTAAGATATAAAAAAAATTGTTTTTTTTTATATGATTTAACATTTTGTTCTCCAAAGGTCTAAATCTTAAATATTGATGTAATATTGCAATGTTCTTCATTGCTCATTAAAACAAATGTTATTTTGAATTAAATTTATCTTTCAAAATAGATATGAGTTCGTATATATTTGTGCGGTTGTCTGTTTATATTAAATGATCAAAAAATAAAAGATCACTGGAATTTCATTTATTGGGAAAATATACTATATAAGATATTGTTGACTGAGTTATAATTAATAAATGCATTGAGATAACTTCAATCTTCAAATTGAACAAACTTCAGTATGGCATTACGCATATTTAAAATTAAAAATTTTAAGTTAAACATCTTTAATGCGTTTCTTGACTTGTATACATATATCTGAAATTCTCGTTTACATAATTTAACCTTGTTAAGTGGGTTATTAAAATTTATAACAAGGGTTGAGAGTATATAAACATTTTAAATTAGATATAATTTGATTAAAATCCTTCGGATGTTTATAAATCTTTATTAATAGATCTGAGTGGGTGAATCACTATCTGTCTCGGATTATTTTCCTGTAAACCTTTGTCCTGCAAGCATTTCTTTAATTATAAATCTGATCACTTCGCGTTAGAATTAGATTTTGCAACACTCTATTCAAGGTAAAGGTATAGTATTAATTCAACTATACAATTCCATGTTTATTTTGGAATCGATCAGTTTGGTTTTGTTTTGATTTTATAATATATTGAAATGACGTTTAGCCTTTGAGTTTCACTTGTTCAGGTATTCCAGCATTCTTACCTGAAACAAAAGCTATAATTTAGCTATATTATACATATTCAATTACTGTGTGTGCATTCTATATCTCCAATATTTCAATATTCCCTATGAGACAGTATTTTTGGGACATCCTGTATAATGCTTGATTAATGTTTACCTTTACTTAAAAATTTAGACTTCCATTCTTGGATAAGTATTTCATTGAATTTTCTTTGTCATTATATGTTGGTTTCCTATTAATGTTTGAATGTTCAAACGGTCCAGCGTTAAAAAAAATTCTGATAATCATTTTCATAAAAGGTGTATCTTTTATTCCATTTGTAAGATATTTATTTCACTCTATTTTCATGTGCGAAATGAAAATTTTAAAACCGCCCGAATAATCTATTGTTGTTTAGAAAGTCTAACCTTACTTAACACAAAAAATTTATGATTCGAGTAGGGGAATATCCAGGGTTTTCCCTTCTCTTCTCCCGAATTTAAACATAGTTTTGAGTGAAAAGTTACGTTTTAGTCACAAAATAAACTTTTAAGGGTACATTTTCAAAATCTTCGGAGAATGCTAAGTTTTTCGGAAAAGTCTGGTCTCCTTCCTAAAAAATTAGATATTTGTATGAGGTATATGTTTTTACATTCCCCTCCATAAAGAATAAGCCGAACCTCCTATAATTATCCCAGTCTAAGTATCAGGGAATGTTCTAATGTTCTCTACAAAACAGATCTGGCAAGTGGACTGCACTAATAAAACTCTACAATGTATTATTCTTATTCATTGGATTGGTGAGAATATCCATTGAAATCCATCGTTGAAACTATTTCTTCGTTAAAACGAAGGTTAAGTAGTTCTAATGGTATGGAAATGAAAATAGAAGAGGAAGACCATGAAGGCTGTGAACGCATCCAGAAGGAATTATTTTCACTCATAACCCACTATTAACGAAGCAACGTGAATCATACGCACGGAAAATTTAATTACGAGGAGCGTTCAAATTTGACCTGGACTTTATTTTTTGTAAATTTCATTGTTGTAAAAATCTAAACTTTCATTGTTGGGATGGCAACTACCGCCTGTCATGCAAATGCAGCACCACTCATCCGATTGCCATGGCAACCGATTGTTTGTTTAAACAAAATGGCGGACAGAGGTGTGTCGACCAAAGTTGAACAACGAATAATCATCAAATTTCTCCACAACGATTGTGTGAAAGCATCTGAAATTCATCAAAGACAATTCACCGAGTCATGTTTATCTCGATCATCCGTCTTTGTTTGGTGCCAAAAGTTTGAAGGAGGGCGAGAATCCACCGGCAATGAACCTCATAAGGCAAGGCCAGCAACTGCTATCAATAATGGCATCATCGCACGAACAGATGAGCTGATAAGGGACAACAGGCGAATTCATGTCCGAGAATTGGCTTCATTACTGAACATCAGCACTGGCAGTGTGGAGACTATCATCCACGATAAGCTGAAATTCAACAAGATCTGTGCCAAATGGGTCCCTAAGCGATTCTCCAAGGATCGCAAAACCACCTGGGCGGAAATCTGTCCCATGCTGCTGCAGTGATATGACAGGGAAGGTGACCGCTTCCTAAGGGGTGTTGTGACAACACCACCTAGATTATAGAGACATGGATTCATCTTTAATCTAGGGGGTGTTGGTTGTGATCACCGACGAGACATGGATTCATCACCATACTCCTTGGAAGCAAGCGTGCGAGCATGGAGTGGCGACACATTGACTCACTACCACCCAAGAAATTCAAGATGACATCGTCGGCAACGAAAGTGATGGCGACTGTATTCTAGGACATTAAGGGTATTATCCATGTCAATTTTCTGGAAGAATGTGAATGCACCCTACTACTGTGATATTTTGAGGACGTTCCTGAAGCCGGCACTAAGGAAAAAGCGACCAGGAATCCTTACCAGTGGTGTTTGTTTTCTGCAAGACAATGCCAGGCCACACACAGACAAACTGACTATGGACACACTGAAGGAACTCAAATAGGACATTTTACCACATCTTCCATACAGCCCAGATCTCTCCCCTTGCGACTATCACCTTTTTGAACCATTGAAAGAGTTCTTGGGAGGGCAGAGGTATGGCTCCAGTGAGGAAGTGAAAGAGGCTCTCCTGACGTGGTTTCGACATCAGCCTGAAGATTTCTACAGAACCGGTATCCAGATGTTCCTTCCTAGAGAAAACAATGTGTAGAGAAGCAAGGAGAGTTCTTTAAGAAATAACTGGTATGTGTGTGTGCGTGTTTTTTTAAGTTTCCTGATTTTATAAAAAATAAAGTCCAGGTCAAATTTGAACGCCCTTCGTATTATGGAAAAAAAATCTTTATCGAAGCTCTCTACAAAATACAATGGGGTCTATGCATGAATTTTAAATTTGCTTAAAATTCATAAAAAATGAAAGAAATATTTTCAATAATCACTTATTGGAATGTATGGATATTTATAAGAGAAAAGGACGAGACACAAAAACCCTGGAATGCAATAAATAGTTAATAAATACAACTGAAAAATAAAATAATAATTAACAAATAACAAAATAATAAATATATAAGTA
>JAHWFO010100943.1:947366-991784 GCA_023313115.1 Rhysida immarginata | reverse complement strand
ATTTGATTTTTTAGTTTTATTTTGATTATACTTATATATTTATTATTTTGTTATTTGTTAATTATTATTTTATTTTTCAGTTGTATTTATTAACTATTTATTGGAATGTAAAAATTTTGTTAAGTTGTTTTCATAAATAAAAAAACGTTTTTTTTAATAGCTCAATTTTATCATTTGGCCAAGAACGCATCTGATTGGTTGTGACGTCACTAATCAGCAACCAACGCCAAGCTTGGATTGGCCTTTAACGAGCCTGCAGCTGCAGATTTGCGCGCATTTAAGTTTTTCGTGCTACTAACAACAGTGCATTTACAGACGAAAATGGTCAAACCAGATGAAGGTTTCATTGAGGGAAGATGAGAAACCAGCTAAAAGTAGATTCGTTGATAGTAGCAGAGTTTTTTTCAAATAACGAATGCTTTACGGTAACTGAAAGTCGTGGATTTAAAGAAGCTAGCTAACTCGTCAAAGAAACTTCACATGTGATTTAAATATATGTAGCAACAAAACTGTGGATACTTACAGTCAAGAAGAGAGAAAAGCCCTTTCACTTTTCCACAACGTAATTTATTAAACCATAAATGTACATTTCTATTGCTATGCAATCATCGTTCAGTATGAGGCAGAGAAAGAGCAGAACAATGATTCTGCTCTTTTTCTCTGCCTCATACAATGGATGAAGAAATTTATTCATCCATCCTCATACTGAACGATGATTTCATAGCAGTCGAAATGTACATTTATGGGTTAACAAATTACGTTGTGGAAAAGTGGAAGAACCTCTCACTCTCTCTTCTTGGCTTTTACGTGATTGTTTGATATTAAATTTGTTTGTTAATATTATAAAATAGTTATTAATGACTTATAATATTTTAATAAATTAATTTTTTTCAATTGATAGAATTAAGCAAAATTCTGAAATTTAATTAAATGGATTTTTAATACGATTAATAAATTTTTTGTAAACTTTTTGTTATTATTATTATAGCCATTTACGTTGTAAGCTGATTTTTCCACTGTCATAAACACTTTTATAATTTGATTTATCTGATCTGGACGTGAAACGTACGGAGATGCTTCTATAGGATATGTTAAAGTTAAACGAGAAGCTAAAAAACGCATTGCTAAGTGTAGAATTTGTCCAGATCACAAAACTACATAAAAAAATTACACAGTTTCGATGAAGATTGATGAAAAGAAAGAGAAAGTTGTGGATGTTAAGTGCCATGACTGTCCAGCTACAGATGGTCAACTGTGCTCATCTTAACGATAAACTTGTATGACTGTTAGTTTTACACTGCCCATTTTTTGTCCGGATTACGAGCTAAAACATTAGCAAGCGTCGAGTAAGGCAATGCTGTGATGGCTGCCGTGATCGTGTTAGCTGATTTGTGACGTCATGTGAGCTGATTGACATTTCAGTGGGTGGGGCTAAGTAGCAAATTATAAAAATTAATTATAAAAAAACGGTGAGGATTTGAGAAGCGAAAATTTTTGTGTATTATCTAAGAGATGTGTTCTTTAATTTGACAGTATTTGTAAAAATCATGCATAGACCCCATTGCTTTAAAATGCTTCTCACGCTCGTCATTCCTAATAGGGCTCAAGTAGTGATTAATTGGGT
Organism: Rhysida immarginata; assembly: GCA_023313115.1. Taxonomy (NCBI): domain Eukaryota; kingdom Metazoa; phylum Arthropoda; class Chilopoda; order Scolopendromorpha; family Scolopendridae; genus Rhysida; species Rhysida immarginata. Next base: position 990,160 of record JAHWFO010100943.1, on the reverse strand, counting down.
TGTGTTTTTACTCAATAGTAAGATTCAATTGCTGAATACAACAGGTTTCCTTTTTTTCCCAGCGGTGCATTTTGCCCTCTTTCTCTTTTGGACTGAGACTCTCTAGAGAGAAACAGTATGAGATAGATTTCGAATGCACATGATTACATTTCTGTTCGCAAGGCATACATCGAAGAACATATTTATAGAATTCTTTTTTTTTTTAGTATGTCAACATTTTTAGCATGAAATTCTCTTTCGCTCTATAAACATGTAACAACAATGCAATACAGATATTTTTAATTCAGTGAAATCTATGATACGAAGGTTTTTTCCGGGGGTGAAAGGCATTTGCATATTTTTACTCTTAACTTTGGATAAGTTTTTTATTTTTATTATTTGACTATATTTTAAAATTTTAATATTTTTAAAATTTATTAAATTTGTCCCTCATTTCTTTTGTTTTGGTTTTTTTTTTCAGTCGAACTGCAAGCAGAGAGACGACAACGACGCCGTCTTCCTTCTCCCGCGGCTATGTCCCGAGTCGTACGACGACGACGACGACGTCGAAATTGCCATGTCATATGCAGTCGTCCTTCTTCACGAGAACCCGTGGATTCACCGACGAGCCGGTTGTCAATGGTAAAGCAGAATCTAAGCGTTCGAAAAATAAAGTTCCCGCCGATTTCACTTCCGATTCGACGAGCGGTGACGACGACAGTCCGAACGAGGACGTCGTGTGTGTTTTTCTCGTCAGCCGCTCCACTTCTCCCAGCCAAGTGAGGATAGGCACCGAGAAGATAGGCACAATTTCGTCACCCATCAAACGAAAAGTGCCTCAGAATAAAAAATCCAATATCGAAACCGTCGAAGCTTCTGTACAAACGGACAAGGAGGATCCGCCAATTGAGAAGCCAAAATCCAAATATACTTCCAGCTTAGGTAGTCCTTTGCCAAGGCCTTCCGGTTATTATAGTAAATATTCTCGTCCAACATCAACGTATATACCAAAGTCTACTGGTTATAGTGATAGAACTAGTCAATTAAAATCTTCCAAAGATGCAACAGACAATTCAACTCCTACAGTAAATGGACTAAATGGACATAGTAGTAAGTCATCTGCAGATGAGGCTGATAGGAAAAAAGATTATAGGAAATCAGTGTTAAATATGAACATAAGTGCCAATGATGCTCAGGAATATAGCCGTAAACAACAAGAAAAAAGGGAATACGATAAACGAAATAAAGACAAGGCTGGATCCCTGTTAAAAGAACCTGATCGGCCATTGTCTCGGGAGTCTTCCCCAGGCATTAAAAGAACTCACTCCCGGAGTAAATTAGATGAAAAACGTGCTTCAAAGGGAAAAGACTCAGAAGAAGAGCGCGGTATTGTTAGAAATTCTTCCCGTTCTAAACTGGATGTGGAAGAGGATAGAACAATCAGGAGAACTCATTCACGGAGTAAGTTAAGTGGTAAAGGCTCCCATGACAGTGACAGTAGCGATGAGAGTGATGACGAAAAAGGTCCTCGACGTGTTGCCAGACGTCCACGAAGGAATAGATCTCGAGAAGATCTTCTTGACAATGACGTCGGTGACAGTCAGCCGAGGCCTTCACCCGCCAAACATACGGACGGTGTTTCCAATGAACGGCCACCTCGTCCCCAAAGACAGAATTCCAAAGAGGCTCTCATAGATAACGACAAACAACATAAGGCTTCCTTTGGTAACAAAAGCAGTTCAGCCGATGAGAAGAAAGACGGAAACAAATTTCCGAATCTCAGGAGTGCTTCCAAAGATAATATTCCAAAGTCTGCATCTGGTAAATCAATTCCTTCCACTCCAGTTCAAATTAAAATTACGCCATCTCCTTCAGTGCCTTCATTAAATCAAAATAAAGCTAGCGATGCTCAGTTACCACTAAAAAGCCCTAAAGAGATAAAGAAAGAAGAGACGGAGGAAGAGTCGTCAACTGAAGAAGAGGAAACTGAGGAAGAAGAAACCGAAGAAGAGGAAGAAGAAAAGTCGTCCACTACGACAACTACCACTACGGAAAAGACTGAAATAAAAACAACAGCAAATGCTACAGAAAAAAAGGAAACTTCTCAAGGTTGGCGGCGGACACCATCTACGTCAACATCTACGTCAACCACTACATCTACTACAACGACAACAGCTACAGCTGGAGAAAACCAAACCAAAAAAGAGCCACAAGGTTGGAGAATTTCAAAATCTGCAAGCACACCCGGACCACAAAACAAGGCTCAACCAACTAGTCAAACGAATGAAAACACTTCGAAAGGTTGGAGAAAGAGTCCTGCAACAAATCAAGATAACAAGCAAAATGCAAGTACAAAAGAAAATTCTGCACAACAGGGTTGGCGCAAGAGTGCTTCTACGGCTTCTGTACCTGAAAAAGACAAAAGTTCGGTGACATCATCTTCAGCGTCATCATCAGACAGCAAAGATACTCCCTCCAGTAAAATACAAAGCTGGCGTAAAACGCCGTCAACGAATGCTCAAACGAAATCGCCATCATCGACCTCCGTTAACAAAGCTCAACCCAATGACTCTAGTAGCCAAGGATGGAAGAAGAGCAATTTGGAAACGAGCAAATCTTGCGGTAATATTGGCAAAGGCAAAGCGCCACCGAAAGAGGTAACAAAAGCTGATGGAAAGGTAAATTCGACGGGCACCCAACGTTCTGCTTCCAGTCAGAGTGTCGTGGGTGGTTCGAACATTCCACAGCCCATAGTGAATAAAAACAACATCAATAAAACGGAAAAGATGTCCGTTGACATCAATTTTGTCAGCAAAGTGCAAGACATCGACAAGCTTTTAGACGACACAGAAAGCGGCAGCTTCGAAGAATTTGAAAAGAAATTTGGAAGCGCCAACGCAAATGAGGCAGACAAGGAGAAGGCCAAACAGAAAGTAGGTGCCTTCATAGGAAAATTTCGAGATATCGATGAGATGTTGGGGATTCCCTCGCCAGTCTCTCCAGCCGGGTTGGTCGCCGAAACCCGTAAGCCGTTCGAATTCGCGCGCAGTTCAACGGTGATCATGCGTTCTAATACTCAGGGCAAGATGGAGCTGAAGAAGACGGAGGAGGAAGAGCAGTGTTCATCCGAGGAATCGGAGACCAGTTCAGAGGAAGATAATTCTGGCAAGAACAAGGGCGGTGGCAAGAGAAAGGACTCGGAAAGTACAACTAGCTCTAGCGCCGTTGAAGAGGTAGACGCCCACGCGGTGAAAGTGCACGAGAGCAAAGCACTCAAACCACAACTGGAGACTTACACCGAGGAGATCGATTCGTCAGCTGTCAGGATCCGTGAGAACAAAGCTATCGCACCAACGCTCGAGACGTACACGGAGGAGATCGATTCGAGCGGCGTCCGCATCCGCGAACCCCAAAAGATGAAAGGGAAACTGACGAAAACACCGGCGCCGACCAGGGTGAGTCACCGAACCAACGACCCTCTCCCTACACCCGTTAACTTTTGAGATTTGCTCTCATGGATGAGACTTGCTTCCCCTCATTCCATTTCCTCTCACATTCTCTCCGTTTCCCATATTAATAAAATAATTAATAATTTTCCTCATAAATTTCATCAAGTTTATAAACGCGGTGATTCTCCATTATAATTTGAAAGTTCAGAGAAAACATAAAAGTTCATTACCCCAAAATAGCGTGCTGGATGGGAAACATTGGAACGAAAGAACCTGGGCGTGTCCATTTAGACTACCGAGTAGCATCTTTTCACATTACTGCAAGCTATAAAATATTAATTGCCACGCCCGAGCTTCTTTCGTTGTAATAAACTCCTCTTGTGATTTGCATTTTTCAAACAATTTATTTATGCTGATACACTGAGCAAAGAACGAAACACTTTAAATTTTAAGAACTGCCATTATTCTATTTTCAGCGAAATTCCGAGTTCAGAGCCTTATTCTTAAAAGGACCAATTCGAACATCTTCGAATTAAACAAACGATATTTAATCCTCAATAAGATTCAATGAGCGCCAAAATTTCAATGGATTAAACTCGCTCCTTAAGAAACAGAGACGGAAATTTACCTAATCAGAAAAGGGACAAAACTACAACATTAGAAAATTATTAAGGCAGCCTCCTTTTATAATAATAATAATAATAATAATAATAATAATAATAATAATAATGGAGAACAGCTCCACTGATTCTAGGAAGAAATGTCATCAACAACTCGGGCATTTACTCATAAGAGAAAACCTGCTTTTGTTAACTTACAGCTTATAAATATTTCAGAAGTAATGTCAGCTTATATCTTTTAAAAAAGGAGGACATACGAGGGGGTGCTGAGAAGTTCCTGGCTTTGCCCAGAAAGAATGGAGCCCAGCGCATGAAATCACCCATTTATTCAACCACTCTCCCCTGAGACTGATGCACTTGTGACAGCGTTGTTCCAGCTTTTCAAGTCTGTTCAAAACTGATGCAGAAGGTTAGCCTAATACTGTCCGGTTACAGCAGAGCCCTGGGGTAGGTCTTTGTCCCAGAAAACAGACGCGGTGACTTTCTTCGGCCGTGGGGACCCGCTGTGGCGCCATTCCTTTGATTGTTCCTTGATTTCTGGATCATAAATGTGGAGCCAGGTTTCATCTTCAGTCACTAACTTCCTGTGCAGCTTCAAAATGGGCCACAGATGCTTTGGATGCCTGAACTCGTTCCTTTTTCTGATCACTGTTCAAACATTTCGGCACCCACGTCGCTGAAAGCTTGCTTATGTCAAGAATCGTGCTGATGATGAACCCAACACGCTCCCAAGAGATGTCCAGTTTCTGGCTATCTTTTTTGGCGGATATTCGCTGGTCCTCAAGAATCAGCTCATGGATGGCATCGTATGTTCCTGGGTCAATTGCAGTTGGAGGGCGCCCGCTGCGGGGCTCATCTTCAACGGTGAAATCCCAATCTTGAAACGAAATACCTAGATTTTGACAGTGCTGTAGGAAGGACAGTTCTTCCCTAGAGTTTGTGATATCTCAGTGTGAGTTTGCCTGAAAGAACAAAACTTCATGATGGCACGCACCTCCAAAGACGTGAAACTTGCTTGTGCCTCTGCCATCACAACTTTTCACTGGAATGAAAAAAGTTGTTAAAGTTCGAGACCCTTGATATTTGCACAGTTACATGCCCCTAAACTCGTTTTTCTATTTTAACTATTTCAAAGCAAAGCCAGGAACTTCTCAGTATCCCCTCGTAAAGCAAAATCTTTTTATATGTAAATTTTTATTTTAGCCACATTTTTAACCTTTAATTTTTTTTTTTCTTATATAAAAATATGTAAATTTAGGATGCTTAAATTCTATGCGTTAAGAAAAATCATTAACAGTTATCAACTAGCAAATTGGCATTTTAACGATATTAAATAGCAAGAAACCAAAAAGTCTCTTATTTCTTGTGATAATTGAACGAAATCGCGAGAACTGCCTTTACATCCTCGTCCTCGTCCCATTCGCTGCTGGTTTTAATGATAAAGAGCAAAATTTTCTCTATGAATTAAGCAACATTGTTTGCAATCTTGACTCGAAACGATAACTCCCAATTACGAGATCCGTTTAAATTACTAGCGATAACATTTAACCCAATTCTGAAATAAATAAATAACCAGATAAAGACAATTTTCGGCCGCTTGCCTTTTTTTCCCTTCCCTCCTTCCCATCTTTATCGAGAGAGCCGCTGTGATTGCTTGGGCTTTAAATTATTTCCCGTGCTAATTTATTCATCTTTTAATTACGTAAGTGCGTAGGAGCAGTGAATGGGTGTGGGAGTCGGAGGGCGGATCTCGGCTTAAAAGGCTTCTCCAAATTAACACTTTTCCTTCTTTAAGGATAGAGGTTAAATAAGATAGAGAGAAAGGAAGGAAGAGAAAGAGAGAGGAGGAGACTGCTTAACCAAAGTATTACTCATTCAAAGCTGTTATTTTTAATCTGCGAATACCCTCAAAAATTTACATATGCAGATGTGACATTAAGAAAACAGGAAAGCGTTCTTATTTTTGAAAGAATTTTTTTTTTTTTTTTTTTTTTTTTTTTACTCGCTACCCGTGATGGAAGAAACAGATTTTTAAATGTTTCCTTTAATTTGAGAATTCCTAAGTAAAAATAATATTCTGGTTACTCCAATAATAACAATGTAGGCCTAGATATTTGTAGCTATTATGCAGTTCTTTGTCTATGGACTATCACCTGCAACAAACCGTCGCGTAAACATCGACTGATTTTAATGAAACTTGACGTTTGAGGTTTCTTGTTAAAATATGTTAAACAGTTTTGTTTTCCGTTTTGTTTAAAAAAAAGTAATAAATAATAACTCTGCGATGTTAATGATTCTTAATTTTTTTTTTAAAGCTGAAGAATTTTTCTTAGAAATGGTGTGCCGGTTTTGTTTAAATTTATTGTACTTTCACGGCGAAGGCCATTATCCCTAAATATATGTCTATCGGCGCAGAATTTTTTTTAATTAAAAAATAATAACCTTCAATAAACCTATATTGTATAGGTTAGCTAGCAGTTGATCTCTCTGAATTTAATAGGAAAAAGTCTATAAAACTACGTAAACCAAGAAATGAGAGTGTGTCATGCTTTGAAGGAATTCAATTATATATTAAATTTTAAAAAATAACAACTTATAGTGTAAGTTAAAATTAATTTCTATTTAGAACACACGTACACTCGATAATCTAAGCTAATTTTTTGAAAAAATAATTTCAATAATATTAATAAAAATATATGACTCGTGCGGTTCAGGAATGTTTATGCCTTAAATATCTGGAACAGATGGTATGATGGTTCTAGAGGCGGCAGAATATCTGCTATAGAGGCGGGGATTGTGAACACGAAACTATGTGCACACGTTGGATTCGATTACAATCTTTAATCGTCATTAAATAACCACTCTTAACCGTCAATAACTTTTACAGTGAACGCCCTAGGTTTTATTAACAGCATCCTCCATCTCGAAAGATCCGTACGAGTGAATTTCATCCATCACGGCAGGCAGTCTCGAAAGCGGCTGATTTATTGGAATTCTAATCTTGAGATGGACCTCAGTGATGTCTGATGTTGAAAATCTCGAGTTTGAAACCTGTCGAAAGTGATGGGTTTTTTTTTCTTCCTCAGGAGGAAATTTTGTGCAAAGCTTTCGAATGTAAATAAAGCAATTTAATTCTTTGCCTGCTAGACGCTTTAAAATTGTCGTAAGATAACATGTCTGGTCTTTATCTGTAATAGCTTTGTATTTGAGTCATGTGATGGATACTCTTGATATTTTTAAAACATTTTATTAACCATTATGCATGAAAAAGCATAATTACCGTAATTAAACAAGAACTAAAACGCCTTACAAAATTGAAATAAACTTCATCAGACAAAGAATATGCGGATATGGAAAAAAAATACTTATTTTACACTGCTGAAAATTTGAGGGTGTTTTTTGTACTTTTGTCGTTTTCCAAACTAGTAAAATATCTTTTACTATCTACGTAACCACCGTCTGAACAGCCTCCTCGGCGACTGTTTTTCCTGCTCGGCGACTGTTTTTCTCGCTCGGCTGATAATGAATTTCATTTCTACAAATGAAGCCAGACGATTTTCCATATAATTGCTCCTAGGCATTAAAATGAAAACACAAAAAAAGTAAAGCTTAAGAGAAAAGAAATAACCCGAAGCAGACAGAGCCCCTCGCTTGGGACGCTGAAATAAAAATAAAATTATAAAGAAGTCTGTAATAAAATCACTAGTAGAAAAGAAGATAATTTCTTCCAAAACCAGTCAGCAGATTGGTAGGTTTAATTCCTACATGTTCTTAATCATTTAGCTAAAAAGAAAATTAAGAGAAAGACAAGAGAGAGAAGGGGCGGGGGAGAGGAAGAAAAGAAAGGAAAAAAGTTGAAATTTTTTTTCGTTGCTCTCATCACCAGGTTCATCCGCAAATCCTTTTTGTCCATTAATAGCGTTGGATTCACTTCTTTCGCCCATTTGCTCACCCGTCTACATTTCTTCCTTTTTCTTTATATGGAATGTACCTCGCTCTCTCCGGGTTCGATATTTTCATCTCAGTTGAGGAAGGAAAAAAGGCGTCAAAAATAAATAAATAAATAAATAAATAAATAAATAAATAAATAAAATAATATAGCTAAAGCGATAGCAACACTAGAAGAGGAAGATGATAATTATAGTTTTTTGTTATTATTTTTTTTCCTTTACCAACGTATTCATTTGTGCAATTGCATCGTCAAAATTAAAACCTGAACAGGATGAGAAGTTCACGTTTACGTATGCTTTGTTATCTCCCAACTCGTTAGGAGAGACCTTTTTCAGCTTTCACTCACTCTTGACAGGGAATTCTGCGAAAACAATTATGTTAAACAAGGAAAAATAATATACTGGATTTTTAATTTAGCAGTTTTGATTACTGCTTCTGACTATTTTAATTATTACTTTTCGTATGTGTAATAATAAACGCTCCGCCCCTCTTCAATACCACTTTCGTGTTGGGAATTTGAATACGGTTCGAATGTTGTTGTTTTTTTTTTGTTTTTTTTTTTTTAGTTTTAAAATATTTTCACTAAAATTTTTATCTTGCTATTGAAATTTTATTTTCTTTGAAACATATGATTTCGATTCGTCTTATCAGATAATTGAACGCACATTATTTTGCAGCGAATGTGGATTTTTTCTTCTCATCAATTTAGATAAAAACGGAGGTCGAACTGGACTCAGGTGGCATCTTGCCAGTGTCTATGAGTTTCAATAACTTTTTTATTTTCCAGTGGAAAATCTAACAAATTTGCTGAAAATAGACGTTAGATGTCCCTAATTTTAGCTCGTTTCATTTCGTCCAAAAAAAATGTTCCCTAGGCTCAAAAATACAAACATTTTCTTTCTCCACACTGCAATCCGTATAAAAGTATTTCTAAAAATTTTTGTTAAATCTTTCATTAAATGCAACGGTGTTATAAATCTTCTCCAGGATATATAATCAAGGAGTATATAAATCTTATTTCTTCCGTGTATCGTATTTTGTGAAAATCAACAAGAAAAGGGGAATATCAAAATATGTATATCGTTTATTGAAATTTGCAAACTGTTAAATTCGCACAAATTAAAATGATATCGCTCATATAACAAGAAAGCTGCCTCAAATGTAACATGACCTCTGTTTCTTTTGTTTTGTTTTTTTCTTTTCTGTTGATGTTCTTGTATAGAAAAAAAAAATCCTTTTTTTATAATTGCTCAAATACGGTATTCAATTACAAGCCAGTTCCATGAATAATGGTCTTCCAAGGACTTTCTAGGGTAAATTGTTTATATGTAACATGTCAATAACATTATTATTATTATCACTATTATTTTCTCCTTCTATTATTACGGATATGAAGGGATTCTTATAATGAAATAAGTGCGTTAATAGTGATGTTGTAACTGAAACCGCTATAATGAGAATTCAAATCGTATTATGTAATGCTTTAATAAACTTCTGAAGCATCTCCTTTAGCAATGTGCTCGCAAGCCTCTCTACCGCGGAACTCCTGATCACCTGTCTCGCTCCAGCCTGACGACACCTTGGCACTTCCGTTTCGTAACGCAGAAGTTATTTATTGGGAACAGCTGTCACAGTTTGTAACCAGATTGTCACAATTTTTATGCGTTCAAGGGAGAAACATTGGAAATTTCATTGCCCGTTTGTTGAAGTAGTGCAGCTAATAACGCCGGCCTGTTCCAGGTGGTGGTGATGGTGGTGGAGGGGGTGAAAGGAGCGAATATCTAGACCGTGCTCAAGCGCGATAACAGATGAATATTTACCGTTATGGATGCTGGAAAATTATGGGGTATTTGGATCAGTTTTCACAAGTTTAAATGGATTATAGAAACATAGTGATCGCGAATAATGGTTCGGGATTAAATGACATTTGTGGGATTTGTGTATTTCCATTTTATAGCGAGAATTAATTGGATGGTTTATAAAGAGTAGTTTTAAAGAAGATAATTTTTATTATCAATATTTTTACATTAAAATTCCGCGCATTAATACTTTTCAATGAAATATAATATTTTACCAGTTAAAATTAAAGATTATTTGTACATCTTGAACAACACTAACAGTTGTAATTAAATAGAAAGACTTTGAAAGGAACAACTAAAAAGTGAAAGAATTTTGAAAATACGAAAAGCTAGAATATTAATTGCGATTCGTGTTTTTCTAATTATTTTAATGATTTTACATTTTTCAGTTTGCAATTTAAGTTTTTTTTAAATTTATTAACTCTTTGGAAATTTTCTTAACTGCTAGGAATTCCCAAATTCATGATAATTTAATTCTTATTCATTTTCCTTTCAAAATCCCCTAGCTTCTTTGAAAACATCATTATTTGTTAACCTCATTATAACAACACTAATGCCATGTAGCATAGAGAAACTTACCGGACTTCTTCTTTATAATTAATTTTTAGCTCAAAAAACAGAGGTTAATGCGAACATAATGTATTTTTAATTTAAAGGTTAAAATTCGAGTTAGTGATCAGTTTTCTTTTTTTAATCTTTAAATTTCTAATGAACCCTATGCGAATAGAAATATATATAAAATTTGGGCCGTAATAGAATTTGGGCCGTTTTCCTCAATGAAAACGGATATTTAAAATAATAAAAAGCTGTTAAAAATAATGAATTGTATTTATAAATTTGGACTAAATAAATATCTCCGAGAAAACGCCGGTGTTTTATTGACCGTGGGTCTTTTCATCTGTTGCCAAAAACAATAAAGCTTCTTCTGCACGTGACGCCACTCGAACGCGTGAAATACGAAACGCATTAAAGGGGAGAAAATAAAATAGAATAAACCTGCCCTTGGTTCCACTTTCCGCAGTTCCATTTCGATTTAAATTTTTAACACAAATTGTTATTTTCTAACATTTCAATGCATCGACGCATTGAATTACTGAATACATAATAAATATTAAACAATTTTTAAAGTCCTCGAAAAATGTACTTAAAAGCGAATAACAAAGAATATGATAACCATATGGTACCTAATTTCATTATTTTTATATTTAATTTGCATAATCCTTCAAATATTTACTTTTGAAAGGCATAGTAAGTCAGGAGGACAGTGGTTCTCATCGCCTGGGTTCCGGTCCCAGCGCAGCGCTAAATTCACATTTTTTGACACCGATTCCTGTCTTATCTCTTGGAAAATTAAATTTGGAAGAAATTACAAAGAAAGGAAGACCCATATTTCTAATAAGTGAAGAAAAACGGATATTTAGCACACGAAGCGGAAATCTATGATAAACAGCAGCACGGTTAAGGCATTATTATTATTATGAACGCACATTATTCTTCGTGAATCCTTAATTAAAAATGGACGTCACAGGCTATTACTCAATCAGTTTTATATCAATTGATCCAATAGAAACATTTTGAAGTTAATATGGGATGCAGTCTTAACGTGAAGAATTAGTTTTTAAAAAATTCTTATATGTGGAAAAAAAAAATGAAAAAAATTTTCTTTTAATTCTAAGAAAGAGCGGAGTTCGTGATATTTAGATATTTTCTTTCGATTTTCAATGATTAGGCAATAAAAAATCTTTCCTCAAAATGTAATATTATATTTCCTTGTTCAGTGATATGGTTTTGGGAAGTCTTGGTCAGTTTGTCACGTAGACCTGCTGCAATCTTGTTGCGGCTCCAGTTTTAAGATGCTCGTTTGAACTTGAACCCTTGCGTAGGCGTTGCGCTGCCGGATTCACCCATTTCCTTCTAATTATTATTATTATTATTATTATTATTATTATTATTATTATTATTATTTAAATAGCATTACTCAAATATCGTCTTGGTGTATAAAACTTCTTACACCATTTGTATATCATTGAAGTAAATACTTGAGCAAAATTATAACTTTTGAAGATTTCAGAGAGAGCAACTATGGATTTCAAGAAATTGTGAAATATTCATTTTTTTTTTTGTTTCTTTTTTAATTTTTTTCAAGGGGAAGGGGGAAGTATATATCATGGGATTAGGTACCAACAATTTCCGGCCGATTAAGACTAATCCGCTTTAATCATATTGCTTACTCATTTTTGGTGAAGAAGCGGGCAACACTGAGCTTGTTTTGAGGGAGAATTCCTCGTCTTTTCGCTACAAATTAAGAGAATGGTTAGTTTAAAAACAACTTGGCGCTAATTTGTGTAATTGTAGACAGCTGTTGGATTTGGATACTGCGATTTCAAAAAAGCAGGGTTTGAATTCCCACTCGCTCGAAACGCCGCCACTATTGGCTACTCTGAGGTCAGGTACGGACTCTCCAAAAGCTCGTCCTGACAACATTTTCCTTTCCCGCGGCGATCTTCTTTGTTGGAAATGAAGTGCGGCTGGGTCACGTGACCTAAGGCCAAACTGTTCCGTCGGAGGAAGGCGAAGACGTCCTTTGAATCGGCGACACCGGCTCCCTTCGCCAGTCCTTCCATTGCGCTCGTAGCGGGAGTATTTATCAAGAACACGATCGCCCTTAATCTTTTTTCCACCGTATCACGGACAGAAACTTACGCTTATCGTTGTTGTCGTTACTGCAATCGTGATCGTGAGTGCGCCATACTATTTTCCAGTGCTGATCATTTCTGTGCTCTGATGGTTGATTGCAAGCGGGGTCAGTGAGGGAAGAGACGGAGAGGAAGGAAGGAAAGAAAGGATGGCCCTCCACTCGTCGTCTCCTGTCGCCTAGGTAGCCCAGCCGTTGCCAGGGGGTGGGAGAGGGGAAGGTGAATCGAAGCAGTGCCAGCGACTCAACGACGGGTGATTGGTTGAGCCGGCATCAGTATTCGTGTGAGCCGACCACATTGCAATGAACGATGGCAACGCTCACGTGTAGGGTCCAATATCTCAACGATATTGACCCATTCTCGGCCAGTGCTAACTTTCCCGAACCTACCAGGCCACCTTCGTACACGTTCAACGTTAACATACCACTGATTAATCAGATCGCTGCCATCCACCGACTCTTGAAGGCGCCACACAAAGTAAGTGAAGAAGAACTCTCTCTCTCTTCTATTCCCCCTCCCCTTTCTCTCTCTCTCTCTCTCTCTACCTACTACCTTTACCTGATCATCCGTAGGAAATCTTTTAACAGCAGGCGTTGTTGTTATGTTGCTGCCTTCACTTACAACTCGTCTCCTCCATCAATCATAAATCTTGAGTCCTTTCCTTTTTTAAAAATCAAAGTCAAACATAAACATACAGGTCAAACTCGTTTTAACGAACTTCGACGGGGAGATGGTCAAATCATTTCGTTAAAGCGAAATCATAATTGTTAAAATTAAATATTTAATTATGCTAAAGACTGGGGAAATAATTCCAATAAATTATAAAAAAATTTTCATCGTGTTGAAATTCGCTCTAACGAGGTTTTTACCTGGCTTCTCCACCCCTCCCCCACCGCGCCTACTCATTACATGCTTTCTGAGTTTGTTTTTTTTTTTTCTTCTTCCCCTCCCTCCTCCGTTCGAATTATTTTTTTCAATGTAAATAAAATCTTTTCTTCAAATACAGTGCAACTTAATTGAAAGAGGCCTGATGAGGTTTTTCAGTATGTGGCTTTTCTTGCTCAGCAAGTGTACTTAAGGAGCTATTCATCTTACTGTCAAACCTAATTGAGTAATTTAACAATGAAAATTTGGGAAAGGAGATCGAAATTGAATAAAACAATGAATTTCCCGTTTATGGTTTATTCCTTCTTATTGTAAACGCTAAACAAGCATCCACATGTTTTGAGTTTTAATCTTCTTAATTTAGAGATTATTTACTGATCGTCTAAGAATGATCATTTTAATAAAGAGAAATAATGGATATTATTCTATCTTAAGACAAAATTAATGAAAATTTATTACAAATTACTAAACTTTATCCTGAGAAACTTAAATAACACTTAAAAACTAAAAAAAAAATCATTAATTTTATTATAACCTCATTGTTTAATAAAAACGAAAATAAAACATTAACAATTGGTTGATTAACAAAAAAATTTGTAAATTTTTTGAATTTAATTTTCAAAGCCTAAATGTAAATTTTTAAAGACTATATCAAAATATTTCTTTTTCAAAATATCTATATAAAAATATACTTTTTTTTATATAAATTTAAGTAACTCTATATAAAAAACATTTCTTCCAAAAATTTAAATTCTTAAAAAAGTATCTTTAAAGATCACTATAATACATTTTTTACTTAACATATAGAAATTTTTTGAACCCAAATCATCTTCACCAGAACTGCATGGAAAAAATTAATTAACAGTGATGAAACAAAATGCAACTCCTCTGAAGAACTATTAGTTGTGGAAAAAACAAAAGAAAATACCAAATCGACTAAATGTTTATTTTCACTTTTATTAAATACATGTACGATGATTATAATATCATAATATTCAACTGGATTTGCAGAATCGTTTTTCTGTTGCCAATTTTTTTTTTTTCAAATATTTTGATTTTGACTTCAGATTCGAATAGAGTATCAAAAAAGTATAAAAGTTACACACAGGTCCTATCTTTTCAGGAATATGGCCAAAATGATGGTTAAAATTAACATTTTGGTCCTTCTAGCTGGGTCGCAGGGCCAAAATGTTTAACAATCATTTTGGCCATGCTCCTGAATAGATAGGAAATGTGTGCCTGTTATAATTTTTACTTACTTTTTGATGCTCTATACGAATCTGAAGTCAAAATAATAAAATTAAAAAAAAATTGGCAACAGAACGACTGACTTGGCAAATAAAGTAACAATGTTTAATTAACATCATTATGGTAATGCAGTACCATACATACATTCTCAAGTGGTTTAGTATATGTATTTGGTTAATATAATGTAATTAACTTTCTTGCATAATTCATATTTCTCATTTACCCTTTCATTTTCAAGATAAAAATGTTGACGTTATTTTTTTTCCCCCATGATAAGGATATTTAATCAAGAGATACGAAATTGTCTCAAATATTTTATCTCATATCTCATTCATTTTCATTTTATGGTCTTAATAAAAGAGAATCGTTTTCTTTTTATCGTTAAAAGTGAAATTATTTTGTAATACTGAACTATAATAATAACACATTATTATTATCATCATTGTTTGTGCTGCCTCCAAAAACTAAATAAATTACAATATTGATAAAACTCATTATATAAAGTCCTGTGCAATTTTAATTATTAATTAATTCTATTCTTTAAGAAGGTGAAAGCAAGCTATAACATTCTTTGGAATGGTAATTTATTCACGTATTGATGAGTAAATAGAGTTTTTAATTTATTCAATAGAGCCAAATCTGATGAGTGACCGTAATTCATTTTCTCCTCAGTTGAATAGCAAAAGATAGGTTATCTGGCAAAAGGAAACGGAAGGGAAAAAATTAGAAATTATTTAATAGGAAAATCTTTTATTCCCTTTCAAAACTTAAACCTAATTGCTATTCCAAAATATTCTATAGAAAGTTTTATCTCCTGTAGAATAGAATTCATTAATATATAAATTTGCACAAGGACTTTATAACATAATTTAACATGACAGCTCTGAAAATGTGCATTCAACTAAGTTTTAAAACAGGTTACATAGATCCACAACATGGGTAACTGATAAAACTTAACATTTTGTAGTTATACATTAAAATTTTTGAATGTGTTTATAAGCAAATAATTAAATGATGTGTATCATATATAAATAGGATCTCATTTAATTGATTTCAATTACATTTTATAAGATTTTTTTTTTTTTTGTTCAGGCTTTAGGGAAATCTTCAATGTAATGCCCAAAATCTTCATATAATCTGAGTTATGATCTGAGTTACTATTAAAATATACTTTCAATTGAACTTATTGATAAACTTTTCAATAGAAATGGCCCCCTTCTGAAAAATTAATAGATAAAACTGTAATAAATAAATATAGATATATAGCTTGCACAAACCAAGTTTGTAAAGAACCATCATTTTAGGATTCATTTGCAATTTTGAGTTAGCTAGAATATGAGACATTAGTTTGTAAAGTGTATTTTAATAAACGAATGGTGCAAAATTTATTTTCTAATTTGATTTCATCTTTCAAATAAATTTTCTTAAAAATGTTTCTTTATAATGTTTCTACCATAATAAACCGTGATCTTTTCTCACGTTATTAACAAGAGTTTTTGTGAAGTCCTCTTTTCTGTTGTCACCTTTGTTTTTCAGGGAACTTTTGTCCAGACTCTCAATTTTAACGTTAAAAATTCATTAAATTCTCATAAAATGTTAATCAATAAGTTTATTTAAAAATAAATAAATTGTCTAAAAATGCTTATTTCCCTTAAAATTTTCCCATAATAATAGATATTTATTGAGGAAAAATTAAAAATCATATACAGTATTGACCAATCAGCTTTATTTGCAGGGCCTTTAATGAACTTAAAGGCATTTGGAATGTAACTTTGTTTATGTTTTCTTATCAGAGACCGGTCAATACATGTGGTATTTCACATATTAAAGAGAAAACAAATTGCCTAAACAAAAGCTATTCCCTTTGTATTTTGCCTGTTCCAGTTTTTGTGCATCTAATCTCTGTCAAAATCAACAGCAGCCTCATTACTCAGGAGTATTTATTTATATTTATTTTTTCCCCCTGGTGAATTCTTTTCAGTTGGATGATTGTACACTTCAGCTGCATAAACACAACAAAGCACATGGAGATTATGGAAGCTACTTGGACTTGGAATCCACTATTGATGAACAGGCAGAGGAATTCGAAGGCTTCGATGCAAAGTAAGTACATATTTTGATCTTTATGAATCATTTAGAATATTTAACATAGCCAAATACTTTATATTATTGTTTTTAATCTTGACATCACGTTATGTAGGGTATAAAGCAAGTACGTCTGAATGAGAAAATGTTAACCACATTTTTTCATTTTCTGTATTAAAGTCAGTTATATGGTCAGAATTAATTAAAAAATCAATTATGTGTTTAATTACCATGCACAAAATAAAATGTTTAAGACTGCTTAAATTTATGTTAAAGGTATTTTTTATAATATAGCTAAATATGCATAAATGTACAGTAATTTACTTTTTATATTGCTTTATTATATTTTTATGCATATTTTATATTTATTTATTTAATTCTTAATTTGGTTGTTTACTCTTAATCATATTTAATACATTGATTTACTTTAATGCATTACATTTTCTTATTTTAACTTCTTTATATATTGAATTCTATAAATATATTCTTATTAAAATTTTAAAGTTTCTTGTGTTTTTATAGAATTCTATTATTATTATTCATTATAAGAAAAATAATGGTATAGAAAATCTTTAACTAGTTTTATAAAAAAAAAACATACTGAGATATTTAAGATCGCCTTCAGATAAAAAATATATGTGACAATCATTTAAATGAAGACCATGTAAAAATTTTGAGTAAAGGTAGTGAGTGAGCTCAGTTTTGAAAGGGAGAGCAGATTCCATATTGTCAAGGGCATTTGCATTAGAAATTTTCCTTTTGGCCTTGTTGTCTACTGTATGGAAGTTTTTGGCTGTTTGTTAAATCAGAGAATAGGAGTTGTTAATGAGACTGTGTTCAGGCAAATTATTTCATTGGCCAGATATATTTGGGTATTGCTTTCATTGTACATGAGCAAGATGCTTTGGAGCTTACCCAATAGTTTCAGTAGTGCACACAGCTTTTTTGTAGAGTGAGACAGCATTGTCCTTGCTTCTCTCTGCTGTTCCTAGTTTCTTTTTAATCTTAAAGTCATGGGCATTGCAGGATTCTGGTATGATGATGAAGACAATCCTTTCATAAGGTAATGAAGTAATTATAATTTTCTTCTTAAATCTCTTCTCTCTTCTCATGAATGTGTTATAACAGGTTTTTAAAGTGTTTGATATAAAACGAAAAAAAAAAAAAAGAAACACGTTTGGAAATTAAGAGTAAAAGTGATTTTTTGTTGGAGAAATAAATTAAAGAAATTCCATAAAAATAAATTAAAAATTATTTAATGATATTCATATTTAACATTTAATAAAAGCAGGTCTAATTTTAATCAAACCTACACATCTTTAATTTTTTAATTTCGGTGCATCAAAACACATCAATAATTTTAAAATATTAAAAAAAAAAATTTCAGTAATGCAATGTAAAGCCAGGCAATAAAATGTTTTTTTTTTTAATATATATATAAAGGTATTGCCGTCATTAAAAGTAAATGATATTAATGAAAGCAGGTGATTCTTTGAAATTACTAGAATTACCAGCAAGGCTGCTTAATATAGAGTGTGATTTCACCTGCTGGTTATTTGTCAATAGTTTTTAGTCTCTGACCTAGTCTTAGTTTTGATACAGTATTATCATTTTCTTTTCTTAAACACTTTCATTATCTATTTTTATTCTAAACATTTTCAGGTAATTTTTTTTAAATATCCCACAAAATTATTAGAAAATTATTTAAAAAGATTCTGTGATAGATTTTATTTTGAAATAATATTTTAGGTGGGAATTATTTTATGACAGTAAATTTAATTGTTTAATTTTGTTTTTGCTTCTTCTTTTAAAATTTTATTTTGAAAATACGGTATTCAGTATTGAAATAGTCTAGCCTAAATAGGATGAGAGATTTCATTTCTATACTTACTGGTATTTTGAAATATAGAGCAAGATTAATATTTAATCAGGGATATATGACTTAACCTGCATAAAGTAGAGCCATATGCTATAAAGTGGAACAATTTGATGATTGTTTTTTGGGATGTATAGATCTGACCATGCTGGTTATTGCTTTTCTCCATCTGACCATTCAGTTTATAATTTTCATTAGAAATTAGATCAAGCCATTGTTTAGTCCATTTGATTGTCTGCATGATATACTGAATTGTAGCCATGTATTTGACCCTCGATGGACGGAACATTTATAAACAATATATAGCCTGCTGTGTACTTACCAAGGTTAATCAAACTTCATGGCACATTATCTTTTCATTTATTTACTTTTTTTTTATTTTTTTTTTTATTTTTTATTATTATTATTATTATTATTATTATTTTTTTTTTTTTTTTTTTTTTTTTTTGTATGGATAATTTAATCAAATACATTTAAACTTCATTACTATAGAAAACCACTTAACATAGAATCCAACTTGGTCCCGATCCCTCGAAAGCTATTTCTATGTAAATCCAACCGTTTAATATATACCGTAATGTTTTTCTCTCAAATCCCAGATAACATATTTTTTATCTCTAAACTTATGAAATTAATTCAAGAAAGTGAATTATTTGAGATGTTTATTGAAACAAAACTGTGGAAACATTTTTTCATTATCTAAACATGTGTCATGCAATACTTCCATTAATTCTGATTGTTTCTATTAAACACAAACAGTGTAGCACGTGTTATTGGATGATCACGAATTCTGATTGGTTCTTAGTGTTTATATAAACTTGTGCATTTCAATGCATTGATCATATTGTGGATGACCACTTGAGGTAGTCAGGCTTCTTATCTAGCTTAATGGATTTCCTCAGGTGTATGTTGAGATAGGGTGAGTTCAGAGGAAGCATGGCTTCCATTCCACTTGATTAAACGTACACTTCCATGGTCGATTGTCGATTGTTGATGCATTGATCAGAATATCGCAATATTCGTAATATTTACAACCATATTCACCTACATGCAATATTCGTAATACAGTAAAATCCTGTTACAACGTACCTCACTTTAACGTACATTTTAAAATAACGTACAAATTTAAAATCCCCGGCCGAAAACTCTAGGTATTTTAATGCTAAAAAGTTTCAATTTAATGTACCTCACTTTAACGTACATTTCAGTTTAATAAATAATTTTTCGTTCTCGCGGTTAAATTATCTCTTCGTTACAACATATGTTCAATTGCCTTGCTCTGATTGGTCAATACCAAAGTGGCAAATGGCAATACATCAAAATGAAACGATACATCATCACTTAAGCCAATGGGCTAATTAAGCCAAGTTCACATTTCATTGGTTGGTCAGTGTAGCATATATAAAACCCGGAAATCGATTGTCGATGCATACAATTCAGCTGGCAACGAGACGGGAAGACTTACTTATTGCCCACCATCAGTACTGTATGAAGATGTGTTTGTTTATTTTAATTTTAGTTTTAATTTAAATTTTTTAATGTACATTTTTATTTCTCATTGTGTACGTGTATTAATTGTTAACATGTTTCACACCTTGTAAACACCGCGTTATTTAAGTCGGAGCATCATTTCAACAATTCACAGAAAGATTACAGGTCGTAATGACAGAAAAAAAAAAAATGGAAACAACACTACATGTACATGTATTCTGCATTTGTAATGAATAAAGAAAAGGCTACACTTAATGTATTCTTATGTTTTCTTATGTGCCTACTTCCCCCCCCCCCCCCCCAGTTTTCTGCCTACCGCTCCCCCAGTTTCAGTATAACGTACACCTCGGATTAACGTACAAATTTTGAGTTCCGTTGGAGTATGTTGTAATGGGATTTTACTGTATTTAAAAACCTATTCACCCACATGCAATATTCGTAATATTTACAACCCTAGTCACCCACAGATTTCGATAACTGAGTTTTTTTTTCCCCTAAAATAAATAAATAAATAAATGCATGTAACATATAATATCTCAAGCTTATTTCAAAACGCAACACTCTTGGGATTTTCAGCAAATCATATTTCAAACCTGGATAATATACATCCTCATTAATATATATTTTTTGATTGGTCCCTTGAAATATACATTAACGAGGTTTCAACTGTAATAAGATAAGAATGAATTCTCAGGATCACAGAATTTGAGTATTTTAATGCAATAAAATGCATTAGTGCAGTGAAACCTCAGGAGAATAAAAGGAATCGTTTAGTCTGCAATAAAATAAAATTTAATCTAAATCAGTTTTATTCCATGTGATATGCTCGTTTTTGTGTTTGCATGTAAAGACGTTACTAGCACATGTTAAATGAAAATATTTATTCAAAGTATGCACCATCTGCAGCACTATCCGTCTTCCATCAATTACAAAGCATATTTATGCCAGTTTCAAATAACATTTTAGATGGAGTCTGTAAATTCCTTAAGGGCTGTTTATTGAGAAAAAGGTTTTTTTCTAAGAAGTGTCCAAACGTTTGAAAAGATGGTAGTCAATAGGAGACAAGTCTGTTGAGTGTCAAACTTCAACTTCTGTTTCTAGACAATCACACACTGAAACAGGAGGTTGAACATTGTCATACAGAAGTGTAACAACTTTATAATTCACAGTGCCCAGCTTCGAGGAAACTATTTCTGATAAACAAAGTTCTTGATAATAATAGTATGCACGGGTTGGTTATAAAGTTATTAAAGAAAGAAAATAATAATTTTAGTAATAACTGGAGAGGCTCCTGGCTTTTTATCCTTTAGAGCCCCTATCCTCCAATATACAAGGTCTTTATAATTAAAGTTCCATTTTGACATGGCCATAAAAAAAAAACTACTGGACCAAAAGCTATAATACTTGGTAATATTATAGGAAGTTCATACCCACCAAAAAAAAAATTAGTTCAAAAGGTCACCACCAGCATGGAATGGCACTCTATGCAATATTCGTATACGAAATTAGACACGAAGACACAGGTTAACAAGTCTTTGATCGTTACTAAAATTAGTTACATTGTTGAATGTGCCTCCACCATTTACTGAAAGCAGGTTACACCGGATTACTGTGTCTAATTTCGTTTACGAATATTGCATAGAGCGCCATTCCATGCTAGTGGTGACCTTTTGAACTAATTTTTTTTTTTTTGGTGGGTATGAACTTCCCATGCCCTCTTGTATAATATTACCAAGTATTATAGCTTTTGGTCCAGTAGTTTTTTTTTATGGCCATGTCAAAATGGAACTTTAATTATAAAGACCCTGTATATCCCCTTAACATGACATCATCAAACTATCTAAGCTAGCTCATCAAACATGACATATGGAAATCCCTTCTTTATAAACAAAGCTGATTTGATTAATATGCTAAATAAACTGAATAAATTAATATCTTAACCAAATAAAAAATTAAATTATACAATTTATCATTTTTGCCTTTGTTTACATTTTAAAATTCAAGTTAATGAAAGCTCCGAAAAGGTAATAAATTGATATATAAAAATTAGGCTACTGTCAAATTATAATACTTAACAAGCATTGCTGGCACAGTCCACTGATGTTAATCACTGTGGATGTTAAGTCCATCCTCCTGAAAAAAACTTGGATGTCAAAACATAATGAAGAAGAGGGTGGACTTACAGTGATTAACATCAGTGGACTGAACCAACAATGCTTGTTAAATATTTTAATTTGATGGTAGCTTGTAAGTTTTTATATATTAATTTATTTACCTTTTCGGGGCCTTCATTAATTTGAACTTAAAATGTAAATAAAGGCAAGAATAATAAATTGTATGATTTAATTTTTTGTTTGGTTGAGATATTAGTTTATTCAGTTTATTTAATATATCATATTAGCCTCAACGTATTAATAACTGATTTGATTAATAGTTTCACCCATTTCTAGAAAGCTATAATGGATAATTTCTCTCTGATTCAGTGTTGCCAAGTCTTCCACCAGATGTCCTACAACATCCAGGTCCTTTTCCTACCACAGTCTACTACTACTACTACTTCTTTTTTTTTTTACCAAGTTTTCCTACTACACACAGTATGTGCATTTAAAATTATATTTTTTATTCAAAATAATATTCAGTTCTTTTATTGAAACAACTTTATTCAATTATGCCATGCTTCATCCAAGAAATCTCCTGTTTATATACGCCAAGAAATCTCCTGCTTATATACCCCAAGAAATCTCCCATTGGCCCGTGCGCTAACGCACGTTTCTGATTGGCCGTTGCCTGTCTCGACCGTAGTGCCACCTGTCGCTTATGGTAGGAAACACTCATAACGTGGCGATATGCGACGGGGTTTTTGTCCGTAGGCGCAAGGTAAAGCAACATCGATGTATTTCTGATGCATCGATGTTTGACAACAATCGAAAACACGATACATCATCTTTGATAATCATCGATGCATCGCAGGGCCCTATTATTCCTTTCAATCGTTCAATCTTATTAATCTACCACTAATCTACCATGAGTTGTTTTTCTACTACAAATCTACTTCTAATTTATTTTCCTACCACATGTAGTAGAAAATCTACCTACTTGGCAACACTGCTCTGATTCCACCATACTGTCACGATTATCGTTTTTGGATTTGGGTGATTCCATGGTTTGTAGAGAACATGTTTATAGTTGTCATAGTTTCAGTTTATCATTACATGACCAGATGTGTCAGAAGTAAAGAATTTTTCTGACAAGACTTGAGGATATAGAGGCCTCCAAGTATTGCAGTGTGTTTTCTGTTGAACTTGTTTTCTCAGTTGTTTTTTTTTTCACCTTTTACATGGAAGCTATTGGATGACTGGCCTCAAGGCTTCAACAGTTTCAGGCAAGTTGTTTTTGAAATGTGTCTTTGGCTTTTTTGGGTTCAAGTTGCAAGCTCATATCTCCTGAATGAAACTTCTCAAACCAGCCCTATGATTGATAGCAGTATCTTTCCGAACGCAGGAGTTATGTTTTACTTTGCTTTTGCAGCAGAATATCCATGTGAGCCTTACATTAATTAGTTTACATGATTTAGAGTTTCTTCTCTATTGCTGTGTAAATATGAAAAATATACATTTAGAGAGAGAACACAGAAAAAGATATTTTACGAGGTGCTACCCAAAATATCCGAGAAATTGGATTTTCTGGCGCAAACTTAAATACAGTATGAGATTCTGCTATTAGATGCCTCTTGGTGCACCTTTCAGCTGCTGCTCTGCCAAGTTTGTAATCGTAGGCACATTTCTTTGTGAGTTATTATTGTTTGTGTTGCAACATGTTCTTGTGCTTCTATGACTTTCCAAATTATTCGACCTGGTCAGACTGTCAACAGGAAGTTTTACTGTGAGGTTTGAAGAGAATGAGGAAAAATTTCGTGCAAACAGCCCCAGTTTTGGAAGAACAAGGACTAGTTGCTCCACTATGATAACACGTCCACACACATCTCACTCATTGTGAAGCAGTTCCTGGCAAAACAAAATATGGCCACAGTTCCCCACCCTCCCTACTCTCCTGACCTGGCCCCCTGCAACTTCCACCCCTTCCCTAAAATGAAAGGACGATGTTTTGACTCCAGTGAAGATATCCAAGTAGAATCGCAACTGGTCTTGAACACCCTGCAGCCTTCAAACTTCCAAGAGTGCTTTCAAAAATGGGAAAATCACTGGGATCGTTGCATATGTGTGAGAGGTGACTACTTTGAAGGTGACAGCAGTAATTAGGGTATAAAGTAAATTTTCTGCTTTTTACAAGAAAATTCTCGGAAATTTTGGGTAGCACTTCATATGACGTATAAAATTCCTATATTTCATGTGTTTTATTAGCTGTATGGTATAGAAGATCAGACCTCACAAAAAAATAGCATTCAGTATGGCCCGAGACTTTTTGCACCATGTTCTATGATCAAACTCATTTAATTTTAAATGTAGAAAAATGTTATCCAAATAATATGGTAGATAATGCAATAACTATAATATGCAATATTCAGTACGAGAAGGGAGCCAAAAATAACGACAAATATTTTTTGGTGAATGATGTGGTGCTAGCTCCGATTTCACTTGGTAGGTGTCTGTACTAGACACTATCCTGGATCAGGTGGCCAAGTGTCGCCCTTGGCAAAACATCTGATCATTTAGAGTGGCTGTGTTCATAAACACTGTTGGGCGTGTTCGGCGATTTTTCAATGGTGGACATAAAAGAGCATCATGTTAGGGAAATCAGTGGCAGAAATTCTTGCAATGCTTTGGAAGGCTTAGAGGAAGGAAATTTTGAGCCAGACAAGGGTTTATGAGTGGTTTTAAAAGTGTTGAATATCACTTGAAGATAAATCCTGGCCAGGACATCCCTCGATCTCCAGAATGGATGAAGACATTGAAAAAATCCGTATGGTCTGAATGTCATACAACAATCAATGAATTGAAGCAACTGATTGGAATAACCTGGAACTCATGTCAACGAATTTTATGTGGAGATTTGAATGTGTCACAGCGAAATTGCGTGTGCTTTCCCATGATCAGAGAGCCAACCGTGTGCTGTGCCAGGAATTGGAAAAACAGTCAGAAAGCAACCCCGATTTTCTGTCAAAAGTTATCACCGGTGACGAATTATGTTGTTATGGGTACGACCCAGAAAACAAGCAAAAATCTCGCCTGTGGAAGATCGTTTCATTACCTAGACTGAAGATCCAAAGTGAAGACAATGTGGATTTGTTTTTTCGACATCAAGTGGATCACCCACCATGAATTTATTCCTCAAGGCACCACAGTTGTATGAAAAACACAGCCTGCATTTTGGCAATCAGGGGATTGGCTCCTCCTACAACAACTCCATGTGCATATAGCATTGTCGTTTTTTTAACCGTAACTGTAAATTTGGACTTCCATAGTAAGCAAAAACGATCCCTTTATTCACATGTTTTTCTCTTGCCAGATGGGGAAACTTTTTTTTGTGGACACACTATTTTTATTTACCAAGACTATTTACAGAAAATAACATATATGCTTTATAATAGTTCGTTATTGAACTTTTTAGATCCCATAGTTTATGTTATACTTTGAGGCAGGTTATCATAAGTATTGTTTGACTTATGTGTAATTCAAGGCTCTAGGAAAGATACCCTTATGTAAGTTGAGAACTGACTGTAATTTTTTTCTTTTTTAATATTGTTTTTAATAATAAATTTGATGGGGGAAAATTCGCCTCTGTATATTTGATTTAAAGGAGAATTATGCAACTAATAGATCCTAATTTTTCATTCTTTGCTCTAAATATGCATAGATCAATTAAAATTTTTAATTTTGATTTAATACTTCATCATTAAAATCACTTCTGAATAATGAAAAATTGCTGCTTCCGATTCACACACTCACTTAAGTAAAAATGTGTTGCAACAGATTTTCAGTAAATGACAATAGTTCTGGGAAAACGATAAATCTGAAAACTGTAGATTGAGATTAGACTGTAATAACAGTCAAGAGCACCAAGCAGCCTAATTATTGTGGGCTGCTTAGTAGGCATGTTAAGGTGCTCAACATGGCTACTTATTGTTACATCGCATCCTCATATGTCGCAGAGCAACAGTTATATTTTCTCATACATACTATGCCAAGTAACGAATCCTCTTCAGCTTTAGCTTGCATCGGAATTTTCATTACTTTTTATATATTTAGAGGACGTTATGAAAATGTTGGTTAATTGTAAAATAGTGCTCAATATTGATAAGATTGTCTTTTAAATTATATAGAATTGAATATGACCATGACATTGTCCATTAAGTAAATTTATTGTTGAGTTTTTAATCATTTTTATCTTCTGGACCACTTAACTTAATACACCATTTATAAATAAAACCCTGTTAAGTTGCAATATGAATGCAGTTGTTTTCACTTTATTCAAGGAAAAAATGGGCTTTCCTCATCCTTGGAATTCTTGTGGGTGGATGAATTTGGCAAATGATCAAATTGCTTTTTCACTTCATGACCAAACATAAATAATCATGTTTACTCATAAATGAAGTACTATAAATACCAGTAATTGATTCTTCATAAGCATTACTTTTTTCCATGTATTTTCCACACATTGAAATTTTTGATATATTGTTTTACTATTATTTGTATTTTTCACTGTAATTCTGTAATGATTAGGAAAATAATTATTTATTTCAAAATTATATTCCATGAATATAAAAGCTAAACTATACTAAATCCTCTCTGATCTAGAATTATCTAGACCTTGGCTTTTCCAATTTGTGGAATTTTTCTTATTGAATTCGCCATGATCAATATTAATTGATGTTTTACCTAGTAAAATTTTCACTAAAGAATGACTTAAGAATGGTTAATGAGGGTTTTTATTCTAGGCCACACCTCATTTGTTTAAATTATTAATGGAAAATAAGAAAGAAAATTCCACAGACTAGATTAGAACCAGGAACCTTCAGCGCACTGTGAACATGAAAGCATTGCATTATTTACATGTCTTTTGGGCTTGGTTAGAACTGCCACCTAGTTCGCAGGTTGGGACTATCTTTCCTAATGGGATAATCCACTGTTACTAAAACTCAATCTCTGTCTAACTGTCCCTTTATATACTTGGCCCCTGCAAGAGACACGTTAGAACCATCTTTATTTATGGATACTTCTGGCGTGTACGGGGTGATAGGGGGGATTTTCATCCCAAGGCCGAGATTTTTCCCCATAAAATTTTTTTTTAAATAAATTCATTTTTTTCTGCATCTCTATGGAGTTTTGTTTGCGTGGAGTAGTTTGTGACATCAGAGTTTGTTTTGCCAATATCAGGGGGGTGAAACTAGAAGCTTTTTTTGAGTTTTAAGATGGCGTATGCATCACTGGCATTCATAGTAAAATCAGGGCTGGTTTTATCATTAGGCGACGATCCAAAGGCGCCAAACAACGAGGGCTTTTTCTCCATATTCTTTTGCAATTTTAATTTTATTTTTTAAATAAAAAAGTCAATAAATATTTTAAATCTTTGAAAAATGCAGCAGGAAAACAAAAGCCTAATAAAATCCCACCCTGTAGTAAATGTATTTAACATTTAATAAAATATCAACTAAAAAATTTACACGTTCATTTTTATTTGCTTATTTCTTCTTTCATTTCTTTAAAATATGCAATTTAAGAATGCTGCTAAAAATTAAAAAGTCAAAAGACTTTTAAATTTTTTGCTAATTATGAAATGTTTAATAAGCATAAACAACGTTAAAAAATATTTAAAAAATGAAAGGAACAACTGATAATTATCATTTCTACTTTTCGACCATGGTAAGGTGAAATATTAAGAATAAGGTGATACTTAACGTGAAAAATTCGTGTAATTTTAAAATATGATTTTTTCAAGCTGTGTTTATTTTTAACAAAGAAAAACTAGTTTTTGTGCTTTTCTCTGTATCTTTTTTAATTAAGAAAGAAATATTTCAATTTCATTTAAAATAATTAATCATATTATCGTAATTATAATGTCATTTCTGTGCTTGATTTGCCTGCAAAATTGGAATTTATACCGGCTAGCGATTGCAGCGCCGATGGTAGCCAACACTCGAGCTGCTACTATACATCTCCCTCTGATATCTTTATCTCTATGGCCAATATGATTGTGTCTAAGAAAGGAAACAATGAAAATAAGAAATTGTTGCACAAAAATGACTGTCAAAATTTGTTTCAACAATTGGAGTTTTTAAACAACAAAGAGAGAGATGGAACAATATGTGCTCACGAATAATTAAATCAGAAATATTTCACAAAAAAGCATGCAATAAAGTTTTGTTTATTTTCATTCATAGCTCTTCTTGAAAAAAAAGTCCCCGTTTTTAAAACGGGATTTAACCCTCGTATTCACTAAAGAATGCTTCCTCCAATTTTAAGAATTGAATCATAGTGCTTTTCTCCTGCAGAGTCATGATACCCCTTAGATTTTATATTGGATTAAGATCAAATAAAAGTGAAGGCCAAGGGAGAATGCAAATATTCTTCTGGTCAAAGAAGAACTTGCTCAATGTCAATAAATGAATAAGTACAATATTGTGTTGCTAAAAACAGTTCCTCTCATGCTTTTCTTCCAGAAATGGACACTGATGGTCCAAAGTTGAATTTTGATAGGCAAGTGAGCTATAATGTGCTTTCATTTTTGTGAATTTTCTGTTGTGTCTTTTGAGAAAAATCCATTCCAAATCATCAAACCACCACTACCATTTTGACAAATGAAAAACTGCTCTGTTCCCTTCTGTATGCCATGTCAGTAGTACATTATTTATAACCATCTAGGATGCCGTGAAGTTGGGCCATGAAGAATATTGCCAAACTATAATCCATTCATTCACTCAGTACATTTTTATGAGACATGCTGCCTTATAGCTTTGAGACGTGAGCTTTAATAGTGCTTGTATCTTGACATATTTTAAGGCTAGAAAAAATGGTTGGAAGATTCTTTGAAGTGTTCTCTTACTAATCTTGGAAGGTCTGTTAGAATCTTGGAGAGCATCTTTTTTTCTTGGATGCCTTATTATGCACTGATTGTCATAGCTTTCTCAACTTGTTTTGAATGGGATTTGTTGGATATCTTAATTTCACAAGAGTCCTAGTAATGTTGGCATTACAATTAGATGTAATTTGCAGTGTTTTTTTCAGACACTAATAAATTGTTCACTAACAATGTTTATCCTTTAGTGAAAAATTTTGTGTGTCATTATACACATATACACTGACCAGTGAATTAAAGACATCTGTGTAATGTTTTTTGGAACCCCTTTATCCCAAATTTTTAGGCATAGATAGAGTCAATAAGGTATTGAAGCACTTGTAAAGCAATGATAGACCAAGCGATCACCATACATTCCCATAATTCTTGCAGATTTTTTGGAAGAGGATCTTGCTGTCGAATATGTTATTTCAAGCCTGTCCAAAATTCTCTATGGGGTTGAGATCTGGCTTTGGGGCAGCCAGGATAAATAAGTCATCTTAGTGCTCATTAAACCACTCCCAAACAAACCATGCATGATGAACAAACCATTGCTTAGAGTCGTCCATTAAGAAGCAATCACATACAGGAGATATGTTGAGGTTGAGAAGCAATCATTGCTCTATAGGATATATGATTTCATTTCATCTAAACTAGACAACATACACTTGTTAGATGACAAAGATCTTACGGTCTGATTGTCATCACTTTCTGCTTCTTCTTCAGATTTGCCATCTTCAGCATGCCAGTAAGATCTATTCCACATCTTCATGTGCTCTGAAACCAAAAATTTCCCTCATGTAAACTAAAACCACATCTTGTGTACCATGTTCTCAATGTTGCTTCTGCTTGCTGTCTAATCTTATCAGCATTCTTAATTATCTTTGCTAAGCTTGATGGTGGAATGTTAAGTGCCTTGGTCAAGTCCTTTCTCTTTGCTGATGATTTCTCTAAGCATCAAAAATTGATAACTTCTAATCCAGCATAAGTTCATTGCGTTTCCTCTTTTGAGATCTAGCCATGTCGAAAATTTAATGAAACAATGAAATGTAATGAACGTGAAACAGTGAAATCAAAATGCAGTGAATAGGGCTGTGAATACTGAAAACCAATCAGAATTTGCAGATATTAAATCCATATCTCCTTGTTCATTTAGATTAAGAATCAACCAGAATTATTGCAACAGTAAAGTTTTTTTTTTTGTTTTTTTTTTACAATAAAGATCTCATTTTTGGCATGAATTTCTTCATTTTATTCGTATTATCTGGAATTAGTTTAAAAATAACTAATTTTGTAGAGAAATTGAAGTCATGGGGTCAGAACTGGAGAAAAAAAAAACGTATTAAGCAATAATTCATATTAGTGGATTTGTAATAACGGGGTTAGACTTACAATAAAATTAACAGTTAATAACATTAGAATAACCCAACAATTTACATTTAGTGTTTTAAACGTGTAATTAAAATGTTTTTTTTTTTTACTTTAAAAGATTATCTAATTTACATTTGGTCTTTTTCCTGTTTTTGAAAATATAGCCGAAATCACTTATAGCGACCAACCAGATTTTTCTCTTAAGTTTAGGTTCCTATCTTAATTACAGCAAAAACTATTGGTTATAGCGACACAACTATAATAACGAAACCATATATAGTGGCAAAGTCTTCAAATGAAACAAGGTTACCCTATCGGCTATAACATCTGATTTTTCGGCGAAGGTGCTGGACGACAGCAGAAGTGCGTGCATCTGTGGGAAAGATCTCCTTTGACGTGCACTTTTGAGGGTTTATTCTCAACTCCATGTGCTCGGCAACCATTCCCTTTCATCAATCAGTCAGTTTCAGATATTCCGCTCAATTTAGCGAATTTTATACTAAATAATGAAAAAAAATCTGCTGAATTCAATTACACTGATGCAATTGAATGCAGCGGATTTTAGCGGATCTTTAGTTTTGTTTTAATGGGGAAAAATTTTTTTAGTTGAAAAACTGATTTAGTTCTGTTTTTGAGCTCTTGTGACTGTCGCTGTTGTATTAACAGTGAAGGCCCCTAAAAGAAAAGCTTTTACTGTAGAAGAAAGAGCTAATATTATTTTGGCAGCTGGAGTCTTTTGCCAACAAATCATGACGTGGCAGAGAATTAACTCCAATGATTTTGAAGTTTTGCGAGAATTCCTTCGAATCCGATAGTTCAGATTAAGTAATTACATATTGACGTTTGTGTGAAGCATAAGAACCAGATAAAGGCCAGTATCTATTATAATGTGAACTGGATATAATGACCGATTTTTCATGGTCCCTTGGAGGTCATTATAAATGATATTGACTGTATATTCTTACCACATTTTTAAAATATTAGTATTAGCCATAATACCAAGAGCTGAAAAATGAATATTATTTGGTATGAGGTGAAATGAGGAAAGAAAAAATTTAAGAATGCAGTTATCACATTTAGCATTTTGTTTGTAAATTTATATAATTTTTTTTAACTCTTTAAAAAGCTTTTATTGTCTTGATAAAATAATTTTTAATATACTACTTTTCAAATTTATTTTTTTTCAATGAAATACTATTTTTTTTTTCTAATTGGAAATGCTGCTGACCTATTTTCACTGCTTTCTAGCTTCACAAACCCTCTGTGATTTTTTTTAAACCCTGACCTTGACCATTCCCTATAGTGCATGAAAATCTTTTGCTCTTTAATTATTAAAAGGATAAAGAAAAAAACTTTAGCTTTACAGACAAGTGAAAGTCTGTGTATAAAGAATATTGTCACTTGAGAAATATTCTATTAACCTAATAGCATAGGTCATTAGCTTCTTTCCATTCATGTGCAAATCCCTTTTCTTTGTTTCTTTCTTTCATTTGAATGCAGTGATCAACATCAAAGTCTCCCTTAGGGAGATTCCAGAGAATCTTGCCACCTTTTCCTTTTTTTTTTTTTAAATTGCATTTTGTCGTTACTTAATCTGAGTAAATTAATATTTAATTATTGCATATGCAACTTCTGCATGTACAATCATATAATTAAATGCATATAAGATTCATTTTGTTATTGTTTCGCATTAAGGTGACAATTTTGTTTTCTTTTTTTTTTTTTTTTTTGTTTTTTGAGAAAATACTCTTCTTAAGTGTTTTAAGATATGTTTAACGGAAGATTATGTATATATTAAACGTAAGCAAATATAAGTTACACTGGGTGCAGGTCACATTTGGAATAAGTTAAACTACTGAAATAAATACACTCAACCTCAATTATACAAATAAAATAACATAGACAAATCTTATCGGTTTAGATTAAATAAGGAAGTCTATTTTATTGAAAATAATAGGGATTGCTTGGTACAATTTCATATGATCTAAGGCAATATTGGTATTTGATTTAATTGTAACCAAT
Organism: Rhysida immarginata; assembly: GCA_023313115.1. NCBI lineage: Eukaryota > Metazoa > Arthropoda > Chilopoda > Scolopendromorpha > Scolopendridae > Rhysida > Rhysida immarginata. Next base: position 957,616 of record JAHWFO010100943.1, on the reverse strand, counting down.
CTTTGTTTTTCTTTATGTTTTGAAGTCATTTGATATTGATTATTTAAGATGAAGTTAAGTGATGCATTTCTTTCTTGTCTGATGAAGAGTATAGGATTAATGCTCGAAACATTTACAGTTTAGATTGGGCACTTGTTTTTAAATCAATAGTTGGCCTGAAGTTCTTAAATTGGCATCATCATTATCAAGAAATTAATGTTGCTGATTATTAATTAATTGTTGAATTCTTTCTTGACTTGTGATTTTCTCCTCTTCAAATTTCAGGATTCTGTTATCCACATTTATAAATAGAGTCTTTTAGATGAAAGTTTTATTTTAGACTTTTGTTTGTTGGTTGAAAGGTTAGGCCATCTCTAAATATGCCCAAGATATTTCAATATACCTTCCCAAGCCATGGAAGAGCTATTGGAGGCCATGTTGGAAGAACATCTCCCAACATTGCAGTTTTGTTAGGCTGACCCAGATGAGTTCCTGGACAGGCTGATCACAATGGATGAAATTCTAACATGACCTCCCAGTATTTCGTCTCTGTATCTCTGAGCATTAGTGAAACCTCTGTCAAAGAAGTGAGCTCTGTGCATTCATTTTGTATGATGCCTCCCCAAACCTTAACTCCACCACCACTATACTGGATCTTTTCTTTGATGTTGTTGGAATTATAATGGGTTCCATGTTCTTTCCAGATGTGGTTTGATGAGAATCGCTTTGTAAGCTGAATCTGGACTCGTCGGTGAATAGTACGTTGCTCCACTGATCCAAAGTCTAGTTACGATGTTCTCGACTCCAGTTTAAATGGGCCCTACAATTCATAGGGTGAGTGGGACACATAGTACTGTATGTGTGGCATAAAGAACAGCTTCCATTTATATCTGGTAAATTGTTTGTCTGGAAACTTTTGTTCCTGTGATAGTTGCCTGGTAAATAGGGTCTTTTGACATCTTGCAGTTAATTGCAAATGGGTCCTGCTAAGTAATTGTAATCCTTGGGCGACCTTGCACAGATCGGCATGTAACATCTCCTGTGTCTTGGAACCGTCTCCAAAGTCTGGAAACTATAGTTTGTAAAAGATTCAAGTCTACAGACTTTCGTTAATGACCATCCTGATTGTTCTGCCTTTCATGACAAGATCAATTTGGCTTTTGTGGTCCATATTAAATGCAAATCAACAATAAGAAGGAGTTCTTCTTGTGTGACTTACAAGCATATGTAACGTGACCCTATGGTTTACTCTACTATATTGATTGCAATTTGATCACGTTGCATGTCTGAGATAATCTGATCATGAATTGACATTAGTTTAACCATTTAATTGATTTGTTTGATATTTACATATCAAAGTTAGTCATTTTTCTAGGTCTGAACCTTTAAATGTTATTTTTACAATTATGCTTATTTCTGGACACGAATGTAGTCAAATTGTGGAACAGTCCTTATAATTTATTTTACTACAGTATTTTGAAAAAAACTCCATATATTATTATTAATTAGAATAAATTCAATGAAGAAAATGTATGTTTTATGTCCTGGATGGCACCCTATGGCTTGTCTGGCAGAGGCTGTATGCAATAAAACTACAGTATTTCATTCTGCATATGGACAGATGAAACCAGAAATTAATCCCCTGAGGAGGGTATAAGAAAGTAGTGGAAGCCCTTTCATCTATTTTTACCCCTTTATCTTTACTTTTTAACATCCCCCAATTCTTTTAATCAAAAAATTGATTTTCTCAAATGTAATCAGGAACCTAGCTAGAAATTTCTGAGTGCTAGATAATTTTTCCAATAAAAATGAGATACATGTGTTTTGTATTTTAACAAGACTGATGGTCAGCTACCATTGCAATGTCTGGATAACCGGTGATCTATTTTAAATCTTGCTAAATTAGTATTTTTGGTTTATTATCTGAACTCCGAAAAATACATAATTGATTAAATAAAATTTCATAAATAATAATACACGGGTTAGTTCCTCCTCAGTTAATTGATTGACAAATGGGTTAAAGATGTTTGCGATGTAACTTGCTGCGTTCACCGTTTCATGGAAGATGATTGGACCAAGAATGCGTCGAGCAAAGACTCCATACGCCAACTTTCTGGTCGTGCAAAGGAGTAAAACAAAGTGACCAAAATTGCCGAACACAACTCTCTCGGATTCTTGAATCATAACATTCAAATAGCTGAATCATTGATCTTTTAAAATAACTGATGGTTTGTCCTGATGGTCAGATGTTGTTATTAGTCTGGTGAAGTTTCTCCTTTTGTAACCAGTCCCCTTTTTTAACTTCATGGTGCTTCTTGAGAACAGCAAATATCATTGATACTTTATATGTAAGGAGGGTTATTTCATGTTTATGGTGACGAATGTTAAAACGTTGTAGCACGGGTTTGAAATGCACAATGCTTGTGAAATTTTACACGTGAGTTTGGTAACAATCAAAGATGTCATTCTGTTCTGCATTATCAAGTTTGTTGCCAAAATGTTCTAAAAATTGAATCATTCTGGGAGGGCTATATCATTACTCTTATTCCAGAATAATAGAAAAGTGTAAGGGAAAAGGTTTCATTATTTCCAAGAATGGTGTAATCAAAATTATCAAATGCAGAAGACAGATGGACCTAAACAATCAACCAAAAGCACACCTCCGCTCTTCCTGTACTAAGGCTAACTTTTGAAAAGTGAAGAAGCTAGTTCTTATGGAAAATCTGCCAACATAACGGCCTGCTAGAAACAAGATTAGAACCTCTTTTGCATCGGTAACCATATTATTCATCAAAACTTGAAATACATAGAACGCCTTCATAAGCCAGAGTTCAAGCTTTGTTACCAAGACACAGTGCACAGAGGCAAACCAACAGCAGAAAGATATATGAATGTTATTTGACAGGCAACAAATGGAAGAACATAGTTGCCTTAGATAAGAGTTGGGTCTGTTTATCGAGAGATGGCAGGAAACAGGCAATTTCTTCTTGACAACAGGATGATATGATTTTATCTGACTGGGAGCATCAATACAAGGAGAATTTTCTGAAAGGATTCATGGTGGCTGCTGGATACAGCTACAATGAACATCTGACCATCGAAAAGATAAACTAAAGAAAAATACGGCCTGCTATCAGGAAAAGGTCATATATCGTAATCATAGCCATGATTATATAGCCCTAGGACATGTACATACACCAGGATAAAGCATCCAGCCACACTACTAAATCGACTATCCAGTTCTTCTTGAATAGAAACAGGAAACTGGAATTATGGTTATCCCATTCTCAGACATCCCTGTCAAGTCACCCAACATCTCTCCCTTGGATTTTTGTGGATTTGGTTTCCTTAAAAGAGCTGTTTGTGTAAGATGTCCGAGAACACTTATGGGTTATGGAAAAGCCTGTCAAGAGAAATGGAACAGAATTGACCTCTTTGTGGAGGTTTCTTATAGTGGAAACTAAGATGTCAAGCGATTGCTAGAAGAAAGGACCATCACATAGAGCACAGTGATGCTATAAAAAAATTGTGTTCCAGTAGACCTATAGTAAGTATATTCTCATCACCATAAACATGAAACAACCCTCCATAATACGTATGTGGAGCCCGGGATTTGCAGACAAGTTATTCAGATTATTCAGATTATTCGAGGTAGGCAGTAGAATTCAACCTGTCAAGCCAGACAGATGTGTGAGTCGTAATTGAATCCTATGATGGAATAGACGAGGCAGCCAAAATTAACTTGTGTAAGACAGATATTCTGTTTATTAGATATGCTTATGTGGAGGAGAAACCCCTCTACAATTAAGATATCACAAGTATTATTTAAACAATCAGTTTATTCCCATAGTCAGAAATAAAAGAAATTATTATCCTTATTTATTATTATTGATGAGGAGTTAATCACAAAAATGCAGAGCCCTAATCAGAACCCACGACCCCATCCATGGAGATGAATGGAACAAGACGACCGGAGAAGTTCGAAGGAGCTATGATCTCGAATAATTAAACACTTATTCCTCTCATAATTGATTTATAAAGGTTTAGTAAATGGAGTTGGTTTATTGAGCGAAACTGTTGCTTTTAGTATTCTTTCGATATTATTAAATCTAATTCATTAGATACTCGAAAATTGCGTTTCCTTTCAACCTATATCATCAAGCATGAATCCCTGTGGGAAGCACCCTTTTAGAGTGATGCTAGAGGAAGGTGGGCCCTACTGTAGCCGAGTTGTTAGTCTTTTTGACAGGCCCTTCTCCTACACATATTTAACTTACAATCTGACTGCTGGTCATGGAAATGATAATTTTTATAGTGCTTGCTGCAATTCTGTAGTACTGGTCGCGCATGACCAGTGTCGACCGGTGTAGCTAGATCCCTGTAATATTTAGAAAACTTAAGAGCTCTATCTTTCGTTCTCGTCATTGCCGATCAAATGACATATCACATGTCATACTTCTAAAGCATATGTTGCCATAGTTCTAAAGAACAAGTGACTGCCACCCTTACAACTCTGACCCCACTGGGATAATTTCTCGCAAACTTCATAGTAAGGTAGATCTTATCTAAAGGAATCTGCATACCAATTTCAATCCTTTACCATGTAGACCTTTTGGTCCTCTCTAACTCCCGTCTCCGTAACTCAGACCCCAGTGGGTCAATCAAAACCAAATTAAATAGCGAAGGAGGACATGCCCATAGTAAGCTATGTTCAGAATTTCAATTTTCTACGTGAACAAATGTAGAAAATATGAAGGGCGCAGATAGACAGACATTGCGAAACCAATAAGTGCTCCATTCTTCTGCTATTTAATAATTTTTTATTTAATTTTCTAACTGTAATGATCTATGCTAATTTAATAATCTGTTAATAACTTGGTATATCAGCAAATTATCTGAAAATTAATTAATTACGGGTATTTAATTATTCAAGAAAAAATTTATTTTAAATTTCTTGCACTTGAATAGAAAAGGGTTCACCATCTTGGTTATAGGCTATTGAAAAAGTTATAATGTTTCTTTTTTTTCTTCTTAATTTTCTTGTAAAGCACAAAGAAATTATTAATTGTATTATTCTCTTTTTTTTTTTTTTTATCTTGTAACTCTCATTCTGTTTGCTCGATATTTTAGTTCTGTGTTGGCTTGAATTAGCTGTGTGAACCAATAAATGAATTGAATTGAATTGAATAATGTGGATCCTTGTTTATAATATAATATTTATAATAATATTAGCGTATAAGTTGATAGCTTTTCTGTTGTTCCCAGATTATTATGCAATTTGTACAAGAATTTAAAAAACATTTGAGCTATTCACTATGACTTCAGTGTGATTTTATCATGTAGTGAAAGGGATATTTCATTATTATTACATTGAGATAATAGTGATATTTATTCTTCTATACTTAAAAGTTTAGTTTTTAACATTATTTAAATAAGCTATTTGATTTTTTTTTCAATACCAGTATTTGTTGTCGTCTGTCAGCAAATGAAAGAAATCGTAATACATGTATTTTTAAGAATATTTCTACTTCTCTATCAAACTGGAGTTGGTATGGGTGGAGCTCTGTTACTAGGTCATGAATCTTATTCCATCATGTTAAATGGTTGATAGTAATTATTTAATTTTCTGCCCTAGAAAAGTAAAGCTTAATTAAGTAAACAAGCATCAGGAGGAAAAATTGTAGTGTTCCTACTTATTTTTGATTACAAATGCATTTACCATTTTTTTTTTTTTTAATGCAATCTCGAGGCTAAATTTATAGTGATGCTCAATTCAAAAAAAAAGATGATTAGTAAAAAATTGATTACTTTTCAAAGGAGTATTTTTAATTTTGTTACTTTAATATTATAGTTTTTATTTCTTTATTTCAATCAATTAAATAGTTCCACATTTTTATTTTTGAATTTTATTGGGGAAAAAAACAAGCATTTTTATGAAGTATATTTCCTGAAGTTTTTTTTTTGTTTTGTTTTGTTGTTTGTTTTTTTTAATGATCTATAATTCTTTAATTTAATTTTTTTTTTGTTTTGTTGGTTTCTTTTCTTTAATTTAATTTAATTTTCTTTTCTTTGATGGAATTGCTTATAAAAAGAAAGAATTTCATTCTCTTTTATAAATTTTCATTTCATATAGGTTCTTAAATTAAATACAAAACATTTTTAGATAATTAATATTATCATATCCGTTATCAAATTTAAAATCCATAATTGTCTTTTAAGATTATAAACTTGTTAAATATGTTACAATGGATTTTTATCACAGCAGATTATAAATAGGGAATCATTTATACTTTTAATTTCATTCAATTAAAAGAAGTAATTATGATTCATTCCTTATTTAAATATAATTCATTTTCATAGAACATGAATAACCACTTTTTAAATACAGTTCACATTTTTATTTCCTTTTTTTTTTTTTTTCTCTTCATGGATATCCCAGATCCTCTTTAAATGTTTTCCCAAGGTAGAGAGACTTCTTGCCAATGAATCATGTTATTGATGTGTGGGAAGATGTGAACGTGCACATGTTACATTTAAAGTTCAAGGCAAATTTAATTTTTTTTTTTTTAAGTGAACAGGATATCGTACATTAGTGCGATACATGTAGCTACATTATTAATATATACATTGATACGAACGTCAGATAACCTGGATGAATGTTTTCAAGTGTGACATTGGATTCCAACTGTGGTTCTAAAATATAGTAAATGAATAAAATACAGAGAAATATGCATTATAACAATGGAATATATGAAATATTACATAAAAGAAAAAAAAAATTGGATCCATGAGATCTTACATTAAATTAGATTGAATTCTACCTCTTTCATTAATTCTTAAGATGAGGGGGGGGGGGGGATATTCATTTAGCCCATTTCATTTCAGAGGTTCCACATGTTGCTAGCATGTACAAATCTCTATCAGTCTTTCTCTTATCTTAGCAATTGACAATAACACCCTAACAACCTTTGGGAGTAGCAGAGCCAGTTTCTGAGGAAGGACACCTACTTTTTTACATCTTCTCTGAGTAGTCTCTATATCCATTGGTTCATTTCATTAAGTTTCATTCAGCCTTGGAAAAATCTTTGATAAATAAAGTTAAAGGCAGTTATGAGTACATTATATGGGCTAATAATAAAGAAATAAATTTCAAATACTTTTCTATTAAACTCCATTAAAAATGATTTATACATAGTAATTTGAGAGGTTATATTTGGGGTAATTTTTTTTTTTTTTCACAATTTTAATGGAAGGCCAACATATAATATTCAGATATACTATTGTACAACTTAAAATAGGTAATATAGTTTAATTGGCCTTTATGTATTTAAACTTTAGAAAACTTTGCTATATGAAGCATTGCCTCAGACAGTCACAAAGAACTTATGATCATTTTTATATTTATAACTGTATAAAAGATTTGTCAACCCTTAGAAACATTAAAACAATTAAAAATTCAAAACAAAAAGGAGGAATCTCATTAATGTATTGCTTAATAATGTTACAAAATTAGATAATGTTTTAAAATATTTTATACAGTTTTGTCAGAATAATCAAATTATTTATCACAGTTTCTGTAGGAATTTAAAAACTTGTTTTTTTATTTAAAGTTAAAAACAATTGCATTATAACTTAAATTACTTCTTTAGTATTCCTTAGTTCCATGTAGATATTTCACTGAACAGTTGTTTTTTTTGTTTACATAACCACTTCTTGTATGGGATCACATTCATATTCATTATTCATTATTCTCCTTTATATTCACAGATCTTTGGTACTTTCATCATATTTATATAATTTCATAATCCAAATTATTTAATTGCAGAGATGACCAGTTCCCCAAATTTTCAAATTAGTTTCGGAAATGAAATGTCCCATTCTTAATGAATTTCGCATGCTGAATTCAAATATAACAGAAACTTGTCAGTTGGCTCTAGTTTTCATGCAAATGGAAAATTGATGTTTTTCAACAACGGGTAATAAGTACATGAAGGCCCAAAACTTAATACCAGTACTTTTATATAGACTTGTATTTTTCCACAAGTATAAAGCTAAATGATATTGGCAAAAGTGTATATTGTGAATAATAAATTGTATAAGTTTATCAAGCATAACTAAATTAGTAAACTATATTTAACACATTTAAAAGTTTAAGTTTTGCCTTCAGTTCGCATCGCCTCGGATCCTCTGGCCTTTCTCTTGTATTTAAGATGTTGCATCATACTTTTTATATGCCTTATTTCATTAGGTGATTCCTTATATCATGGAAACTAGAGCCAGTCAGCATTTACAATGTCATTTTCGTTTTTAGCACCCCAGAAGTATGTAAGATCAGCTGTTTTTCATGCCCACAACTTTTTATTTGTAGAACAGTGTAATCAAATAAAGAGACAAAGATATATTATAACATTTAAAAGCCTGTTGATCTTGTGAATGGTTTCTGCTTGAGTATCACCAAGCTTTGGTCAAAATTTGATGCAATTTCGCTGCTCAATTTGTTCCATCATTTTTGTAACAATTCACAATCCGACAGCCAAGTAATTTTTTTTTTCAGTAAACAAATAAAACAGGAAAGGGTCTTGATGTAAGCAATATGAGGGTTTAATTAAAATATGGCACATTTCGACTAATACCATCATCAACTGAGTGGTCATCAGCCATATTATTATTATTATTATTTTAATTAGAAAATAAATTAAATTAATCTAGTTCGATCCCAGGTTGCAGAATCTTTCCTTTTGTTTTTCGATCTTGATATATTTATCTAATATCGAAGCATTTTCTTCAGTAATTGCCTATCATAAAAAGTGATAAGTCTCAATAAAATAAAACGAATTATTAGACAATTGCAGTGACTGTCACCATTATCACTGAAGAACAACAACTTTACAGTATTCATGATTTTATGGTATTGTTGGATGTATTCCTTTCATAACATAAACTGGAAACAGTGGTAAGACCCTGAAACACAGTGACGTAGCAAAATTGTAACAGGCCATGGTTCGAACTTTGACAGCTGGGGCCCCTGACCCCATCCCTATATAGGGTGTTCCATTTATAGTTTCCCCTGAAATAAAAAATGGGGGTTCCTATTTAAGATTTCAAAGTTGTCTCCTGCCCCACCCCAGAGGGGTCTATTTTAGTACCGTTTGATTGCTCCCTCTGAGACAAATAAATTTCATTTGAAACTTTTTTCAATCCCATGTGTTATTTTCAAGATATTCCCGGAGAAACTTTAAAAAGGGACACCTTGTATACTCGTAAGAGTTCCGGGTCCTGGTTCGACTGAACCACTTGGAGCCATGGTAGCAGACGTTTTGTCAAGGAAAACTGATATTGTTTCCACAAAGGATAGTCTCTATCTTAAATGTCAGCTGTTTTCAAGTCTTATCACACTGCGCAATTTCAGTTTTTTTCCAAGTTTTTCTCTCTCGTCCTCCTTTTCTTCTATGTCCGTCATTTGAATACATGTGTAAAGAAATTTTGGTATGTTCCAATGGACTATCAAACTGAAATGAGATTTTACTTTTCATCTGCTTTAAACCTATTTACAACAGGACCTTGGTTTTTGAACACATATGTATTCGAACCATGTTTTCTGTTTTCAACCATGTTGTTCAAAAAAAACATGTCTTGAAAACATATTGATGTGTTTGATAGATCTCATGGGCTGGAAAAATATGTCAAGATTGAAAAACCAAAGAAATACTTATGTGAGCTGGGATCAAACCAGGGACCATGAGCCATTGCTTTTACCAACTGAATCACCTGGAAACAGTAAGGCTGTCTCCAAGGCATAAATCAGGAATTGGATTTAAAGTGTCTGAAAGACTACTGAATAGTCAAAGTGAAAACTGAATGGTAAACAAGCACCTGGCTTGCAGATGGAAATTCTTCCATCTTAAACCACCAGAAAGCTGATGGAAACTCGTAATAAAAATAATAAGAAATTAATGTAAAGGCCTTATGTTACAATAAGTTTTGATTATGAGTAAAACTTAAACATATATTGCTGTTATAGATAACAGTTTTAGTATGGAAACCCAAAGACAATTTTTATACTTTTTATTTAAAGTAGTACTAAGTCATTGGAAAACATTTAAATAAATAAAATACAATAATAGTCAATGGTAATTGGGTTAAATAGTGCTGCAGCGAGAATTACAAATTGCTATAATGTAAGGAACATTATTAAAGTACGTGTGATGAATTGATGATTATTTAATTAAACAGGTGGTGGCCTTACAGTATAACAGAGGGACATCAGGAGT
>JAHWFO010100943.1:908501-942366 GCA_023313115.1 Rhysida immarginata | reverse complement strand
GGGGGGGGGGAAACAGATAAGGGAGAAAGAGTAGAGATGCCTTAAACTCATTAACATCTGGAATGCTTTGAGGCTAAAACATATGAGCACTTGTGAAGTCAAAATTAAATTGTCATTAAATACTAGATTGCATTAAATGTTTGAAGTGAAAATTATGGGCTGAAAATGATATCTGATCACTTTGTTAATAACTTATAAAGAGCCTGAAAATGATAAAAATGGATAAAGTGCTTTTTTTTTTATTTTTAAATTATTGTATTAATTATAATAATTTTCCGTTTTAAAAAAATCCTGTAATTAAAACAGTTTATTACTTAATGAGAGAGAGGAAAGTTTTTTTTTTCTCTCCTCCTCTTATTAAGCACATTGATCAGCATTTATCATATCTGGTTTAATTAGCAATATGGAAATAAAACTTAGCTTGTTTTTCCCCCTATATTATCCAGATTGTACTACTTATAATTTTATTTTCTGGGCATATAATCAATCACTATGCCTTTTAGTATTAATTAAAGTCCCCATACTTAAAAAGAAAAAATAACCCAAAAGAAAACAAATAATTATTTGGGCTGGTCTTGCTTGGTATTTTTATTTTTTTTTTATTTTTATTTATTTTTTAAGTTGTTTTATTGAGTATTTTGAAATACAATAGAACTCCCTTAATCTGAATTAATTGAGACTAAGGCCTGTTTGGATATGCAAAAGCTCGGATTATCCGTATTTGATGCTAAAACATGTATTTCAACTTGTATAGATGTTATTTATTTACCTAATACCCTAAACATGTTGTCTTAGTTCAGATCTAACAGGTGTGAATGACTTGTACAAAATATATAAGCCTCAACTATAAAGGAAGAAACTAAAAATTAAAAAAAAAAAATTAAAAACGGTATTTGGTAAACATAACAAATTCTAAGACAAGGTTATTCTTCAATTTTTCTTTTTCACATTTATCAAAATATTTATAATTCAATATAATTTAAACTTTATAATTCCACCCATTTAATTAAAATTCCTCCAAAAATATTTAAATTTCTTCAAAATATTACGAATCAGTGAATCATGAAAACTGTCAAGCACTGCATTGCCATGGAAACCAGCTGGAGTAAAATTTAGCCTCATACTGAGGTTGCTGTTAAATGAATTATGGTACTATTAAATTGGTGGCCCTTAAAAGGTCTTTTTTGCAATTATTGCAAAATTAATTTTCCTCAGAAGGATCGGAATATTTTCTTGTTTCACATGTTGTTTGAGCACATGTTAAACAAAGATCAATTTAAACAGGAAATATGAATGATAAATACAGGACTTGTGCAATGAGGCTAAGACAGCTGCTGATTGGCTGATGACTCAGCCAACTTCATGACCACGTGATCTATTGCAGGACGAGCATTCCTCATGAATTATTTGTTGGATTATATATCCAGTGTTTGTTGAGAACAGTGCAGTCTTGGATCAAGTGCTTCCTATTTGCCAGACTGTAATCTATTTCACTAGTTGCTCCATTTGGGCCTTTCCAAGTCCATTTACGCTGAGGTTTCTTCTTGAAAAAGGAATTCATGATTACAGTTGTTCGTACTCTGCAAATTCCACCAATTTGTTTCCTCTTTCATTTCTTGTGCCATAACCATGACTACCAAGAAAATTTTCTCCTTTCTTCTTTTCTTTGACATGGGCGTTAAAGTCGCCCATGACGAATTTCAGACAATAGTTTCCTGTTTGGTTCATCTTGCTAACTTCTTCATAAAAGTCATCGACTTCCTCATCAGAGTAGCTTGTGGTTGGCGCATAGACCTGTATGATCTGTATCTTGTATCTTCTCGACAATTGGATGACCAATCTTCCAATTTTGTCGGAGGCACTATCAAGCTCAATGATTAGATTCTTCCATTTCTTATGAATAAGGAATCCAAGACCACTAACTCTTCCGTCGGTTGTTCCTCTGTGGTATAGTACATGCCCACTGTTCAGCTCAATTTTATCTTCACCTTTTCTTCTTACTTCGCAGAGTCCAATGATATCCAGTTGATCCTATCCAATTCTTCTTCTAGTTCTTGCAGACAACTTTCTGAGGAAAGGGAACGTCTGTTATAGGTAGCCAGGATCAGTGTCTTGTGGTGGCCAGATCCGAACCGGATATTTTTAGCACCCTCTGCCTTCATGTCTTGCTGGTTGCCACCGTGACCAGGGACAATCTGGCTGCCGGGAACTGAGGGCCATGGCTGATTTTGAGAGGTAATCATCGCTGATTTTGAACAGTAAGTGTTTAGAGAGTAGTGGGCCAAGATTCTCCTGCTGGGCCAGTGCGTGTTGGAGGAAGCCCATTCGCGTCCGTTCACCATGCACAAGGCATGAATACTAACAGGCTGCCCCAACTGAAAGGTACGGATTGGACATTAGGCTTCTACTCCTAGTTGATTCCTTTAAGTGCTTGAAGGCAATTAGAGGCTCATCCCCTAGTTATGAGTACCCCTAGTAAGATGCAAGCTTGTTCTAAACACGAGAATAGAAAGACGAAAACTTTTCAGGAACACAAAGAAGATCATCAACATTGCACGCCTACAGGAACGCAGAATGGAATTCCAGCTACAACTGCAAATCGCTTTGAAATCTTGCAGAGCAGCATCCAGGAAGATGACATCACAGATATTAACAGGACACTAACTAAACACTTAAAAGAGGCAGCGGAAGAAGTAGCTGGAGAACAAGTTTCCAAACCACAGACGAAACTCACAGAAGAAACGAGGAAATTAATGAAGAAACGAAGAAAAATGAAGACAAAAAGAGAAGATACAAGATCAGTAATAGAATATGCGGAGCTTTGCAAGACAGTACGGAAACGCGTCACAGAAGATATTCGGAAGTTCAACTGCAATCTTGTCAAGAAGATGGTTGAAGATAACAAGAGTTTGAAAATGCAAATAAAAAGCTTTGCATTGGAAGAAAAGGAATATTTGCACTCAAGAGAGCAAATGGCACAATCACGAAGAATGGAAGTGAAATCATCGAAATTGTGGAAACATCTACAATAAACTTTACAAATATGAGGATGATAATGACGTAAGAAGAGCAGACCAACTGAAAGAAAAGATGAAGTATCACCGGTTATGGAAGGCAAAGTTGACAAGGCTATTAAATCCATGAAGAAAGGAAAGTGCCCCAGAGAAGATGGAATTACAATTGACCTGATTAAGGAAGCAGGAGAAGAATTCAACAAGTTACTGGCAAAGTCTTTTCACGAAATGCCTTAAGATGTCAGACGTACCAGATGATTGGAATAATGCAATGATGGTTCTATTTTTCAAAAAAGGAGACAGAGAAAATACCCAGAACTATCGCCCTATCAGCCTTTTATCAGTTGTTTATAAGATCTTCAGTAAAATTCTAACAAACAGACTTGATTCAGCATTAGACTCAACACAACCAAGAGAACAAGCGGGTTTTCGAAGCGGATATAGCACGATTGACCACATTCAAGTTATTAGAGAACTTATTGAACGCCACAACAAATATGAACTACCACTTTGCTTGCCTTCATCGACTTTGAGAAAGCTTTCGACTCAGTGTTCACACATGCGGTAGTGAAAGCTCTGGAAACAACGGGAATATCCAGAAGCTATATTAGTATTCTCCAGAAGATATTTAGTAAAGCGACTGCTACCATTCGTTTGGATAAAGGAAAAGCAAGGATCAACCTTGGAAAAGGAGTAAGACAAAGAGACACCATCTCACCAAAACTCTTCACAGCAGTTTTAGAGGAAGTCTTCAAGGAACTGAACTGGATAAAAAAGGACTTAAAATAAATGGTGAATTTCTAAACCATCTTCATTTTGCTGATGACATAGTTATCACCAGTAGTAGTCCTTCTGAATTGGAGGAAATGTTACAAGAACTAGCAGAGGCTAGCCTGCATGTAGGACTAAAACTGAACACACAGAAGACAAAAGTTATGTTCAATGCATTTGCTCCAAAACAGAAGGTCATGGCAGGTAGCATCATGATTGAAGAAGTACAGAGCTACATTTATCTGGGACAAGAAATCACTATGGATGGCAACATTCTGAATGAAGTTAACAGACATATTAGAACAGCATGGAGTGCTTTTGGCAAGAATAACATTATCTTGAAGAGCAGCATGCCACTTAGCTTGAAACGAAAAGTTTTCAACCAGTGTGTTTTACCAGCACTCGCCTATGGAGCTGAAACATGGACTTTATCAAGGAGGACAACACAAAGACTACAGACAACACAGAGAAGCATGGAAAGATGCATGCTGGAAATTACAAGAAGAGATCGAAAATGCAACAGTTGGATAAGAAGCCAAACGAAGGTGATGCATCATCGAACGGATCAAACATTCTAAATGGCAATGGGCTGGTCACATCGCTAGAAGACAAGACATGAGATGGACCACAGTCATTCTGGATTGGTACCCTCGAGACCTTAAACGCCCAAGAGGATGACCCCATGCAAGGTGGACGACGAAATAAGGAAGGTGGCTGGCGTCATCTGGAAATCCAAAGCTTCAAACAGAGAAGAATGGAAGCGTTTAGAGAAGACCTTCATCCAGCAGCGGATTGCAAACGGTTGACTGTGATGAGGATGATGATGATATCCAGTATTTATAAAATCTAATTCATTAAAAAAAAACTTTTCTTTATATATGCAATTAAAATTTCCTTTTTCTCACGAAACTGGCATCATTTAGTAAGTTTGATAATCCACCTTTTGAATAAATTTTCATATTATATTGACATCAAACTTCCACGGATATTTCATGGTCGAATAGATGAAAGCCTTGTCCCAGGATTAATTGACAAATTCATGGGTGAAGCAAGACGAAACTGCCACAAGGAGAATCGAAATTCGTTAAGTTGAAAAAAAAGTTGCTTGATCTGCTGAGTCTCCGTTCCTTCTGTTAGAGTGAAAATATGGCACTAACAGCATGAATCCAAGGACCTGTCTTGTCAGTTGACAGCCCTACAGGTAGAGGGAGGGAGATGGCCATTGTTGCAGTCCAAGTGAACTAATATTTGACTACAGTGTTTTCCCTCACTGATGGCCACTTTCAACAGGCCAATGCAATTCATTTACCCATTAGCCAAGTCCTTTTCACCAGTTGTAAAAATATATCTTCCCATTCCAAACCATAATCCCCTAAACCCTCCTAACTAATCTCCCCAGTCCAAAATTATTTATGATGCATATGGAATATACGAACTGGAAATCAAGATATATGACTACCTTTAAGTTGGACATGTGAAAAATCAGATATTTCCCCTCCAACACTGTCATGAACAGCACCGCCTACTGAAATACAGTGATATTTCCGGTCATGTGTTCCTATGCACTTCTCAATCTTTTAGATGTTCTCTAGCTCCCCGTAAAGATTGTACCTCTATTTATGAGACATCCCGTATAGAATTGAAATGCTGTGCATAATTGAGATTTGGTTCTCGAGTTTTAATTTTTATAAATTCTTTGTGATTTCTTGTATAATATTAATATTTGTTATTAAGTTACTAATTCTTTTAAAAATTATTCACTTATTTCTTGTTCAAATTAAAGCCCTTTTTCAATCAGTAAGGGTCATTCTGGGATAGATTTGTTTCCCATTTTTTATTGAATTGCATTTTTATTTTTTGACGATTCTTAGATTTTCTGATCTATCTAATCCAAGTTTTATCACTTTAAAGGTATTAGGTGAATATAATGACATCTTCATATTTGGTATTTAAACACATTCTTCGATAGATTCACAGACCTATCAAGAGCTAACTCATGTAAATGTGGCCAATGAGCTCCAATGAGAATTGCGACGATCATGCTATCGAAATGCTATGCAAGGTAGTCTTTATTCAGGTGCTGTTTCACTTTCGGTTTTCACGCTTTCTTCAGGCACTGTATCTGAGATTTCTGCAGGTTTCAGCACTAACTGCAATTTTCTGTTGACATTAAATGCAGACATCGACAAGTTGTAGTATCACGTCATAAGCTCTTCAAATACCACACTACGATACCTACCCATACAAGATCCTCAAATACAAATCCTCTATGGCTGTAGCCATCTTTAAACACAACAGGATAGGTTCTCACGAAGCTGCACAATCTCGACAGATCAGAGCATTTTATAGGGTCTGGGACTGCCTTCTATTGAAACGGGTGAGACCATCTCACGAAGTCTATTGAAACAATTCAGTGAGAGAAAATCCTACTATCGTGAGGTTCGTGAGTGTATCGAAACACACCCACGAGCTGAAAAGAAAATGTGAAAAATAAAAAAAAGTAAAGAAAAAAATGGCTTTTAAAAAAAAATAAAAATAGATAAATTAATGATAAAATAATACATTAGAGGAAAATTAATTAAGTTGAAGATGTATATTTTTCAAATTATTTTTTTGCTTCTTTCTGTATTTCCTTTTTCTTTTAAAAATTAGATCTAATTTTGTAGTTTCTAGAGAACAGTTTTTAATAGAATACTTGTAACAGAAACTAAAAATATATTTCATTTACGAGTCTTTTAAACTGTACTGAAGCTAATTTTTGTGCAATAAAATGGACATTTTGGCCCTTTTGTTAATGACTATATATCATATTTAAGATATAACCTACAAAATGTATACATAAAGTAGACTGTAGCTTAACGTACAGTAATTTCATTGAGTGATTGAGTCAAAATGTAGTGGCCTAATTAGCTTCTTATTTTTAAGTGCTTTTTTAATACGTAAATAGTTTGGAATAAATATTGGCACTAATTTTATATATAAAATTTGTATTTGTTAAAAAAAACTTATTGAAATATATTTAAAGGAGGAGGGAATCACAGTCAATAAAAAATGTTTATTAAATAAAAATATAATTAAGTAGGGGAAACATAGGGACATGTCCAGATATTCTTAATATACTGTAGTGATGGGGGGGCTTAACATGACTGCTAGGGCCATTTAGTTTCTCTTCAATGCTTGTAAGTTCAAAGGAGCAAAAATATACTTCTGGGGTAGTTTTTTATTTTCAGGAAGGAAAAAAAATATAATTAACAGCCCACTGATGAAAATAAATATTTGTTCTTTATTACATTGAAATATGGTACATTATATTAAAGAACGAAAATGGACAAGCTCATCTCATCATTTTGTGATCACTGAACTCTTAGTAGCACTCTAAACATTTTCATAATCAAAGTATATGATAAAAGCTGTAGTAATTGATTGATATGTTGAGAGGATTTTTCATTTGAATTTGGTTATATTATATTAGCAATTAGAAAAAAATGTTAACAGCTGAAGAACATTTTACTAAAATACAAGTAATCGGAGGCTGTTTGTTTGTTTATTCGTTTGATATTTTTATTTTTATTTTTTTTTTAGATAATCAAAAAAGAATAAGAAATGTTTATTACAAAATTGGGGGAGTCCTCTGTTTATTTTTTTTTTTGTGTAATTTTTATGTAATATGATTTCTATACTTAATTAGAAAAGTTAAAATTAAAAGAGTTTTCATACCAGTTCTTATTTATATGAATGTATAATATCAGTATTGTATTTATGAATGTAGAATAGAATTAAAACTAGAATGTTCTGCTAATTAAAATGAAATTCATTTGAATAAAAATTAGAAGTTAAAAAGTTGGAAATTAAGAACATGTTATTAAAAACAAAAATACTTGCAAAATTAATTTATTTACTTATTTCATTAAAATTAAAATTAACGTTCTGCTTATTACTGTGAATGCTAAAAATTCTGAATTTCCTAAAAAGTTATTGCATATTTCAAAGTTTTATTCATTAAATATTTGAAGAATCTTTTACTGGCTTGAAGCCAGCTTTTAAAAAATTGATGGAAAAAAAAATGCAAGTTAAAAGTTTGTGAGGATGTAATTGATGCTGGATAAATTGTCCTCTCTGCATCTGAGAATCAAGCCCTAGTCATTGGTTGCTGTTTCTGCACGATCTCTGCCACTGTTGATGAGGCACAGGAAACGGTTGTTAGAGAGACCAGTTAACTCTTGTCCCAATGATCTCCACTCATTTGCAAGAAGCAAAGGAAAGGAAATGGCTGCTAAAGATCAAGCTAGTTGCCATTCATTGGAGACAGAGCATTGGACACTACCCTCCATTTCAGCTGAAAACATACACAAACCAATCCGACCTTTATCTGCTGAAGAATTAGCTAAGGGAAAGCAGCGTCTTAGAGATTTGTAAGTAGAGAGTGTGAACAGTGCAAGTTTAATTATTGATCTGGATGTGCAATTGATAAATGCATCATCATCATTAGAATTAATAAAAGTGTAAATGTTATTTGTTACTTGTCAAGTTATATAGATTTTTTTTAAATTACTACTCTTCCTGGTTTAATTTTTTTCAAAGTATTGTACATTTCTTCTAAAATTTTGGATGTTAGTGAGGTTCCTCCTAATGATTTTTAAATTCGTAGTTAAAAAGTTCTAAATTTTATTCTGTTAAAAATTTATGCATTTACTTTCACTTAAAAAAATTGGCATATTTAACCATAATCCTAACTATGTTAGTTTATTTTTCTTAAAATCTTTGAAAGTTAGCTAAATTTTGTACTGCATTACTTTTTTTTTAATTGAAGAGGATTTTGAGTTTTTAGCTAATGAAATAACATTTCTTTAATTAATATTTCTCTATGAGAAAGAAATAAACTCATTTAGCATATGCATTACAGAAATAAATGGTTATTTATATTTCATGACAATAATACATGTAAAAATATGTTTTTATTTATGTTTTTGGATTTCTTTACGGTGGATGGAAAAACTTGCTTATTCTCTGCATCAAAGTAAACAAATATGAAATTTTTTAAAAAACCATAATTTGAAAATTTTGCATAGAAAAAATCTTATTTCCGTTATGTAATGTAAGCTAACAGGTGGAGATAAAGGGATCTCCTTTGATTATTTTTTTTTTACACAGTAAACTCCGTTCTAGGTAATAAATTTGATTGTGTTATTATTATTATTATTATTATTATTATTATTATTATTATTATTATTTATAGAGGATTAAAATGCCCATAAGATTATTTCTCTGAATTTCATTACAGCCATCAGGTCATTGATACTTATATTCCTTACGATGCTTATATATGGAGATCTGAATATGATAGAAAGTAACTGACAATATTAAGCTTCACTTTTTTCAGTGTATATTATAATTTTGTTTATTTCCATATCTTTCTATTCTCCTCAGTTTTCTCTTTCTCTCTCTCTCTCTCTCTCTCTCTCTCTCTCTCTCTCTACATGCACAGGTCTACACATGTGCTTACTCACTCTAACATAAACACATGAGAAAACATCTAATTTACTAAAATTCCCATTTTCAGTTGTTTTCATGAATTCTATAGGCGTTACCAAGGCATTCTTAAATTTTGGCTAATATTACTGTCTTGGGAGAAAAGAGTTAAATTTTTCAAGGATATTACCCCCAGTGCAGTGTTTACATCCGATTATAATACTGCTTTTTATTAATGCTTTTGAATTTAATTGTTGTATGGCTTAATTACAAAGAAGCATGTATCAGTTGAGACAATTATATCATTTGACATGATTAACATCCATTTGTTATTAAATGAATAGCTCTCTTTTAAATCATTTATATGAAGAGGCAATACTTAGGGTAATAGAAGGAAAAAATAGGTTAGATTTTTAGTGACTTTAGTGAAATTTGATTGACTTTTTCTGAAAATAAAATAAATCAGATTTATTTTTACAATTTTATAAATTCAATTTTTAAATAATTTTTTAAAAATTAATATTCTAAAAATTTTAAAGGTGACCAGGGTTATATGATTTCACAAATTGTGCCAATTCATTCCGCCCACAGGTCAAACACTGCAGAAAGGAACTAAAGGGAATAACTATTATGGGGATGATTTATGTTTAATGTCCTTGGTCACTGTCATTACATTTAAATGATCTTTTACATTGTCAATTTCTTTGGCTGAATTGATAGCTCAGCAATAGATGATCAGATTTCCCTTATCCGTTTGATTTTCATATAAATATATCATTAAATCATTATTTTCAAGTTATCTTATAATGTACATTTAATAAATTGTTATTGATTGAATAAATGAGTTGCTATAAATTTATGTAAAAGTTGTTTTTTAATAAAACTGAGATGTTTTGTTTAAGGTGATAATAAGCGAATGACTCCTATAGATATTTCTGCTATATTTTCCATTTCTTTTTATTCTTCTCAAAAATTACAATTTGATTCGAAAATAGTTGCTGTTGATAATTTATATATTTATAAGTTAAAATATAAGAAAAACTGTCTCTTGTCAAGGAACATTATTTGTCAAGATGTCTAAAATTGCTTTTACATTATAAACAATATAAGAAAATAGTAGAAAGACAATTATAAATCAAAAGTCCTATTTAATACCATTACTTTTTAGAAAATATGCATTTTATACAAGTATAAAAATGAACAAATACTTACAAATTTTTATAATGCTTACAATTTAAAATGTTTAAATTAATTTTATTTAAATTAAAGCCTTAACACTAAAAATTAATAAATAAGGAAATTAATAATGACGAAAAGGTTAAAATTCTATTTACAGTACAATAAATAGAACATTTTAAATATTTATCTTCTCACAAAAATAATGGTAATGAAATTTTTAATGTAAATATATTTTTTTTTTAACTCATTAAAAATTTGTTGTTTATTATTTTTGTATTGAGGTTTTAATCATTATATTTGTCGTTGTTTCAGGGTTTTGTAAATCAATTTAAAAAAAATCAGAATTCTTAATATGTCTTTTGGCTTAAATTTAAAAAAATACTTATAGTTTTTTGTTTTTTTCTTAATTATTTTAGCAGAAAGAACTCTGTTCTATTGCGAACCCAATTATCAGTTCGAGTCCATACCATTATCGGTAAGCCTTTCTTTATTATACACTAATATAATATTTTAATTAATAGAGAAAAAAAGACCCAGTGAGTGGTTATACCATCGGGATGGTAACCCGAAAGTCCCTGGTTCGAGTCCAGGCCATTGAATTTTCAATACTGTTTTTCCTCTATTTAATTATTAATATTGGAGGTATGGAGTGAAAAAAATCTTCCAAAGTTTCATTTCCATAGTATTATACTAATATTTGAATTATATATCCTATTTCTTAACTTATGGTTAAATAAATTATCGTAATATAATAGAACCTCAATTCTACATTTCCTGCTTCATACGTAAATTTTCTTCTGTCTGTATAAATGCCATATGTCAATAATGTTAGTATTTCCTGGAAGATATGTGCTAGAATTCCTAATTGTTCTGTGCTACATATTATTTGAGGTACCAAATGAATTTCTCACTTTCTACCTATTTGTTGCTAATTTCCTTTCTGGTTAAATTGTCTCATTACCAGCAATCACATTCAAGCTAAATGGCTTTGAAACACATGGTAAAGCAGTGATAATCAATTAGTCCATATACAATTATGAAGCCATAATTTTGCAAATGATTTTAAATTCTGTTAATAATTGAAAATGCTATTTATGAAATTGCAACTCAAAACATGAAACAAATTAAAATTATCAATTTTTTTGCTCATGTTCTTAAGTACATGTAATAAGTTTCATCATTAACAATTCCCCATTTGGCATTGTAAATTGTTTATTCTTTTATTATTAATTTAAAAGATTGTACAATGAACTGCACCAACTGATGTCAGTGATGTCAGTTTGCTCTAGAATAGCTTTCTTCTTCTTGTTATAATTTATCCTACTTTCTTATACATGCATAGGGTCACTGTATTAGCTTTAGAATGCCTAGATTTCTGATTATTAAGCAGCATATTGCGCATTATTCATAGATAGGCAAGACCGCAAAGATTTTTTTTCATTTCTTATATTTTAAAGATATCTTATCCTCCTAATACCTTTGAAAGATATATCTGGTTTATGGTCTGCAGCTTCGCAATACTGCTGTATACTATTCGTTGATGTCACTTTTATCAGAATACATTTAATAATATGTCAAAAAAACCCTACACTTAAATCCAACAAGGAGTCTCCACATATTCGGACTACCCGATTTTAATAAATAAAATTCCATGAGTACCCTTCACCAAATTAAAAATCCACGCAAACCTATTCGATGCACTTCTTAAGTGCCTGAATTGTAACATAAATTTTTATCGTGTTCTGGCGATCCAGTGGTAAAACACTAGAATTCTTAGAACTAGCACATTAGTCACTAAATTACAATTCCCTTTTTCTAGGGGCAGAAGTTTGTTATGAATGAAATTAACTATTATCTCAATTTTTTTCCTGTATGTGAATTATACTTCTTTTGTGGTTTAAAAAAAAAAATGAAATAAATATAATTTGTAACAACCTTTCAGCTTATGAAAAAATTATCTTAGCAAATTGGAAAAAATTTGATTAAGTTTAATTATATAGTAACCTCGATTATTAAAAAAAAAAAAAATGATGGTAGAAAATTGGAAAATCGGAAATATATTTAGAAAATGAATTACACATTCCCATTTATGTTAAAATAAATTTAGGAAGGGAAAAATAATTTATCAAAGATGGAATTTGAACTCTTACCTGCAAAACAAAATTCTGGCAGCTTACCACTGAACCACCAGAAAGCGATAAAAATTTATGCTACAATTCGGGCTTTTTAAAATGCAGTCATTGATAACTTTATAAATTTTTTCCTCAGAAATTTTTGAGAAGTGCATCGAATGGCTTTGAATGGGTGGTTAATTTGCTGAAAGCCACTTGTAGAATTTTATTTTTCAAAATCGGTGAATCCGAATATGTGTCTCCTTGTTAGATTTATGTGTGGGGTTTTTTTGACATATTATTACCGTAATTTACGGTAATAACGCCGCAGCTTATCTAATAAAAAAGTTGTCAAAAATGCCTGTGCGGATTAACTACCATTGCGGCGTAACTACCGGTTTTTTTTTCCCAAACAGCATGACAACAACGATTTCAGAAAACTGATACTGCTTCGATGTGTTACAGTTGCATTCCGTCCTGATGAAAATCAAACGAAATTAGCGCATAATGTACATTACAGTACCTTAATTTTCCTGTATATACAATGTACAGTTCATTATTTATTACATTTATTCACTTTTCATTTGAATTTCCCACTTCCCGTCGCCATTTTGTCACATCGAAACAAAGTTGCTCTTCATGGATTGAGAAGTTACATTCGTACTTTTTGGCGATGGGAAATTCAAATGAAAAGTCGTATAATGAACTTCAAACGAAATTAGCGTATAATATACATCACAGAACTTTAATTACCCTGTAATTGCAATGTCGTTAATAGTTCATAAATGCCGTATGTAGTTCATAAATGTAAAATCTCGGATACGTAATCTAATCGGTAATCTAAAAACAGTTTTTTTATATATGCTTCAATAAAAGTAATATGCATTTCAGTGGGGAAAATTTTTTAATACAATATATTTTTGCATACATTTCCTCCAGTGCCGAATACATTTTTCATTGAGTCCTAACTGCCTTGCTGCTCTTAAGCCTTTTCAATCTTGACTGTTAGTTTAAAAGCTGCTGTATAGCTTGCACGTCGCTTTGGCGAATTTGAAACATACTCTGCTCATGGTGAAGATATACTCCACCGTGCTCTTGCTTATTATTATTATTATTATTATAATAATAATAATAATAATAATATATAATAAAATACTGGTGTTTCTAACACCTCTCAAGGGGGTGGCCTGGTTGTCTCGTCGGTTGGCTTGCCAATCGATGGAGTTCAGCAACTTCAGGTGCGGCCAGCTGCTGGTTGGGTGACGGCCAGGACTTGAGGGCCACCACTGGTGGGACAGCTATTTGGGGTGCGGCTGTTGGGGGACTTTGGTCTGACCCATTTGCCGATTGACCATAGCTGGTTTTCCAGCAGTTGGTGACAGCCTCTGGTTCGTTTATCCCCAGCAGCTCTTCCATCATGAAACCCCCCGTGCTTCGGAGGGCACGTTAAGCCGTCGGTCCCGGCTGCTACTGTCATCTTGTAGCAGTCGTTTATAAATGGGATGGCGCAAAACTCCCTCATAGGAGTAGGTGCCTAGATAAGATAAGATAACACCTCTTACCCTCTGTACTAGATAAGATAAGATAACACCTCTCAAGCGCTCTCATGACCGTTTAGCCCCGCGCGCGCGCTCGTGAAACTTTTTGATAGTCAGCCCCAAGCATCCAGATAAAAGGTCCGATTAGTAAATAAGAGCAAGAGCGTACCTTCATCTGTTCTTGATAAGAGTTAACTGCCACAGAAACTCGTTATGCTTTCAAACTTTCTGTTTTACGCGTAATTATTTATTTTCCTATGTAATAATCTGGTGGGGATTTATTAGATTTCAATGCATTGGGTGCGTTCGCGAAACAGCCACTTTTTCCACTGGTGAATTTGCCGTGAATCGAGTGGAATTGGCGTGAATTCATGAAAAGCGAGAGAATTGCGAACACCTCAGTGAATAAATGAAGTAATGGCGATTGGCATGAAGACCAAAGCCTAAAACCTGATGGGGTCCCTTAATCCATGAAGGCTTTGTTTCTCCTTGTTGGCCAAGCTTTGTGCCATGAATCAGTTACTCCTGCTTTGTGAAAACATAAGTAGAAAAATGATAAGATATGGGGAAAGGGTAGGGTGAACAAGGCAAAAAATATTTTAAAACTATATAATCGTGCAAAAGTAAAATAAAAAAAAATAATAATAATTTGGTAAAATCAAGATAAATTACGAACGTAAACTTCATAAAGAAGTCTATATTAAATTTTTCTAGGGTTTTAAAAATCTGTACTTTAATAATTTACTTTGACTGACTTATTTTTTCAATTGCTTTTAAACAATTCACAGTATATAGTTCTTATTTGCAAATTGTTTTATAATTCGATTTGGTTTTAGTTTACATATACTATGTTATTAGCAGTGAAATATTAAAAATAAATTAAAAGATGCACAAATTTAATGCAAATACATTAACATTAAATTGGTTATTACATACGGAATATAATTATACACTGATATCTCTAACTTAATTAATTTAAATCACATGTTTGTGAGAATAATTATGCAATTTTATATTTTTTAATTTATTTTATAATTTTTTTAAAAATTAAAATTTATTGGTTAAAATAGTAATTTAAAAAATCTATTTTACAACTGGTTAAGAATGTAATTTTAAAAAAATACAAATTTAATTCAAAATTACTCGATTTGGTTTTAGCTAACACAATTAATACTGGTGGTATTAATCATCCTGGCTTTTAGTTTACTCAAAATTTGATCACTTGATCTGGTTTTAGTTTTTCTCATCATACGTTATTTTTCACTTTTTCCACTGGCTTTTTGTGGATGAGAAAAGTGACAGGAAGTTAGAGGAAAAAGTGAATTTGCTTTGAATTCTCGAACGCCATGAATTCACCAGTGGTGGTTTCTCGAACGACAAAGTGGAAAAAGTGAGAAAAGTGGCTGTTTCGCGAACGCACCCATTTATTCTTTGATGAAAAAAAAAATATGAGCGCTAAAACGCAAAAATCTACGAGAAACCTAACGAAATTTTAAAGAAAATCCGAAACCTAAGAGAGAAAAAAAACTTTAAAAAATAAAAAATGTAAAACAATCTTCGCTTTTATCTTCAGCTCCTTCGCCCCTACCGTGTATCCAGCTATAAGAAATTTTAATTAAAAAACACAAAAGAAATACGCTAACAGGCAACTTGCTCTCCTTAAAGACCAATTTCGTTTCCCGTTTTCACTATATCCGTGGTGTGCGCGCCAATCATAAGCTGGCTGCGGGAGTTGGCCGTTGTGTAGCGGGAGCGTAGCGATTGAAGATTTATCCTAACAAAAAACGTGTATTCTGACGTGTTTTGTGCCTTCAGATTCATTACAAAACTATAAACGCATTCGGAACATACTTCGAGGTGGGATACGCTTTCACTGTCGGCCATTATTGCAAAGCGAAAGTGGCGAAAATGAACAGAATGCCACTTTACCACATATTTGTTGGCCTTCATATTTGAAAAGTTATATTCGTATTTTATTGGCGACGGGAAATTCAGATGAAAAGTGAAATATTGTAATATATAATGAACTATACATTGTAAATACAGGGTAATTAAAGTTCTGTGATGTATATTATACGCTAATTTCGTTTGAAGTTCATTATGCAATTTTTCATTTGAATTTCCGGTGCCAAAAAAATACGAATGTACCTTCTCAATCCATGAAGTGCAATTTTGTTTCAATGTGATAAAGTGGCGATGGGAAGTTCAAATGAAAAGTGAATAAATGTAATAAATAATGAACTGTACATTGTATTTACAGGAAAATTAAGGTACTGTAATGTATATTATGCGCTAATTTCGTTTGATTTTCATCAGGACAGAATGCAACTGCATCACATCGAAGCAGTATCAGTTTTCTGAAATCGTTGTTGTCATGATTGTACATCACAGAGCTGCTTGTTAACCATACAAAACTATTGCTGACGATAATGATGAAAATAAAGAAAATGAAGAAGAATGTTTGACTTTTGTTTTTCATTCTGATTTTGAAGGTTTCTCTTAAATTAAGCCAATTCATTTTACTTGTCTATCATAAAGGGGAGGGGGGGGGAGGGCTTAATTACTGCTGCGGCGTAACTATCGTTTTTTTTTTCTAAAATGATACGTTTTTATCGGTGCGGCTTAACTACCACTGCGGCGTTATTACCGTAAATTACGGTAAAT
This sequence comes from Rhysida immarginata, assembly GCA_023313115.1. Classification (NCBI taxonomy): domain Eukaryota; kingdom Metazoa; phylum Arthropoda; class Chilopoda; order Scolopendromorpha; family Scolopendridae; genus Rhysida; species Rhysida immarginata. The sequence continues at coordinate 925,620 of JAHWFO010100943.1, read as the reverse complement.
GTATTCTGATGAAAGCGACGTCAATGAATAGTCTACAGCAGTATTGCTAATCTGTAGACCACAGACCAGATATATCTTTCAAAGATATTAGGAGGATAAGATATCTTTAAAATATATCTGAAAGGTAATTTTTTTGGGCAATTAACAATAAGTAGCATTAGGTATATTAAATTAAGTAACAAGATAAAGACAAGTTCACATGTACATTACCTGGATTGGGATTAAAGAAATAAGATACAAATATGATGTATTTTACAATATTCTTTGACATTCATTTTTGTAAGTTAAAAAAAAAAATTCTAAATACATTGGTGAAATACAGATGGAAATAAAAAGGAAAAAAAATATTGCAATCTGGATGGTTTAGTAAGACCCAATACCTTAAATGTTTTCTCTTTACACTAGGTTAAAAAATATAATGAGAGAGAGATAGAGATAGAATTATCGTGAATAAAAGAGGAAGATATTTTTCATAAGAATATTATTATGAATACGTTAAGAATATTTTATGAATACATTATTGTAACCATTTATTTTTCAGTTAAAAAGATAAATGGTTTTCTTCATATCAGGAAAGCATAAAGTGTTTGAAATTTAATTTCCCTTTTGAATTTGTGGATACAGTCAACTCCTGATTATTCGGAGGTGGAGTAACTATGGGTGGTCAAGTCTTCAAAATAAATTTGCAAAATGAAATAAAAATGCTTAATATATAAAATAATAACAATTAAATGAATAAACACATTACATCATCATTGATAGCCTTTTAAATCATCATTTTGTAATGTAAGCATATACTGTATAATTATTTCCAACAGTATAATATAACTTTTAATCCAACATTTCCCATGTCAGAAAGAAGATTGTGAATTATTTGTGTGTTTTGGATTAATTATGGATCTCACCCCCCCCCCCCCCATTACCCTAGATAATCAGGAATTGACTGTATTTACAATATGAACTCATGAATAATTGAGGAGACCTTTAACAGCCATATTCACCATTAAAAGTGTGAGTTGAGCAACCCAGAATTAAATCTTAATATTGAGTTAAAATTGAAACCGTATTTACCATCGTTCTTTAGCCAACACTGAGACTATTATTATTATTATTATCTTGTACAGAGGGTAGACTATCGCAGAACGATAATCTGCGGCACTTACTCCTTGGAGGGAGTTTTGCGCCATCCAGTAACTAACAACTGATGCGAGATGACAGTAGCAGCCGGGACCGACGGCTTAACGTGCCCTCTGAAGCACGGGGGGGTTTATGATGGAAGAGCTGCTGGCAGACGAACAAACCAGTGGCTATCACCATCTGCTGGATATCCAGCACTGGTCACTCAGCAAATGGGTCAGACTAAAGTCCCCCAACAGCTGTGCCCCAAATAGCCGTCCCACCCAGCAGTGGTCCTCAGGCCACTGGCTGTCACCCAGCCAGCAGCTGGCCGCACCTGAAGTTGCTTAACTTCATTGATCAGCAAGCCAACCGACGAGACAACCAGGCCACGGCCTGAGACAACTCCCACTTCTTTTGTAAGAACATCTGTGATTTGTCCCTTTCGTTTATAGAGGAACAGAAAAAAATCCCCTCAGTCAATTGTCGATGAGCAAGCCTTCTTCTATTGTTGTAGGGTATGAACAATCGATAACTGCATGATTAAAAATCTGTCCCATTAGCTCGATTTCCTCCAAGATGAACAGGTTGTCTATGTATCATCGTATATGTCTGGGAAGTATAACTATGGGAGAGTTCGTAGTTCATATGATTTGGACCGAGCAAAAAATATGGCGAAGATAAACCTCGGTAACTCCCGAGAAGTCTTTCGCGACCCCCAGGTTTGGAATCATGGCTTTACAACAACATATGGACTGGATAGCTCACTCTAACGCCGACCTCCCCCACCTAACTCCGACCCCAGTGGACAATCCAAACCAAAATGGAGATGAAATATAACGGGAAACAGTTCTTCCAGTTGTTGCTGTAAGATGTGCACTAAATGGCGTGCTGTATATGTCCTGTGGCATTTTGCGTTTAAATTCAGAAATCGGTCTTCTCTGGCTGATGTTGTCTGTGGACGTCCAGAGCAGTGTTGCAAATTTGGCATTTTTTTTTTTAAGTGCTTCTCCATGTTTTCATTGTTTTCTGCATTGTTTAATTTTTATTAATAATGTCCAACAAAGGACAAGCGCATGAAAAAAAATGCCAAATTGGCAATGCTGGTCCAGAGGTGTTGCATCTTTTCTCGGGTTAAATTTAAGGGTTAACCCTAGGGATGGGTGGTGAACAATTTCTCTTCCGAACTCTAACCCTAACCCTCAGATTAATCCGAGATGGTGCATACGGCCGTAAGAGTTGTATTGAAAGTATGAAAGGGAATCAAACAAAAATAATTATGATAAATAATGATACCATTCTGTATCATTTGATAAATAATGCTAAAAATTATGTACCATAATATTGATGGGGGGGGGGGGGGGAGTAGATTGGTATTGAACAATAAACAGAGAAGTAACCATGTTCAATTTTTTATTAATTTTAAGCCTTTTGTTCAATTGTTCCATTTTGTTTAACTTGATATTTTACTTTTTAATTGTTAAGGTTAGACAATTTTTGATTTGTTTTGGTTTAGACCTGTGGCCTATATTCAGAAAAAAATGGTAATCATCATTCTATGAAGCACAGAGTTCAAAGTCATAAAAGGCAACAGGAGATCTATTGATTCTAATTTGTGTACCAGGTAACCACAAAAGTTCTTGCCATTTTTTAATTCCGGAAAACAAAATGATGTACACAAAAAGTATCGTATTGCTAGTCCCAAAGTAATCCCCATTGGCATCTAGCACCTTATGCCAACGTGTCTCCAGTTGATCAATCCCCTGGCTGTAAAACTTGTCAGTCTTGGACTCAAAGAAGTCCATGAGTGCCTTTCGCAGGTCTGTAACATTGGTGTAGGATTTCCACGAAGATGGTTGTCCAGAGAATGGAAGAAGTGATAATCCGTTAGAGCAAGATCTGGTGAGTAAGGTTTAGCCAAGTTTCCCAGCTAAACCGCTCTATGGTTTCCCTGGCCACTTGCGCCACATGTGGCCAGGCATTGTCATGAAGAAAGAGTACCCCTTTGCGATTCACCAATGCTGGCTCCTTCTTCTACAATGCCTGTTGCACACGTTCCAACTCCTGGGAGTACAGGTCCCCAGTGATGGTTTGACCAGTTGATAGCAGCTCGTAGTGAACCATTTGGCATCTAGTCCACCAGACACAGAGCATGATCTTGCGTCGGTGTAAGGTGGCTTTGAGGTGTGAGGCACGGTGTCCTGGGGTCACAACCAATGTTTGGAATGCTTAGGAGTGTCATACAGCCCGCTTTTCGTCACTGGTAAGTACCTGGCATTTGATTAAATATGGGTGCGTTACGATGTCGAGAAAGCAACAACATGCAGAGTGCCACTTGTTGGTTCTTGTTGGATTCTGACAAAGTGTGGGGTACCCATTTGCCCAACTTGTACGTCTTTCCTAGGCTGTGCAGGTGACGTCTAACTGTTTCATCAGAAACCTGATACCGTCTGGCAAGTTCACCACGTGTTAAACTGCTGTCCTCCTCTATGGCCGTTTTCAGGACCTGGTCATCTAAGGCTTTTGGTCGACCACTGTGGGGTTCATCAGAAATGGCAAATTCTCCCGACCTGATGCTGCTGCTGACATGCCCACCTTGAAGTCATAAAGCAAACAACACCTAACCATCTCCTTCACCCATTTTATACCTCCATTTGTCTTCATTTCTGCACGAGATGTGATTAATGCCCAACAGCCCTGTATTTATACAGGCTAACCTTCCTGCTCTGCCCCTGACAGGTTTTGGACCACACTGTATGCTCATTTGCATATCTTCTATCACTTCATTTTATGGTAACATAAAAACAGCAAGAACTTTTCTGGTTACCTGGTAATTTAATTTGTGAACGAAGTGTCCACTAAAATAACAAACAAAACTTTTGTTCTGTTTTCTGTTTTATGATCACTGTTGTTTGTAAACTTAAATTACAGATTTTCTGTATTTGTTTTCTTTATCTATTGGTTACAAAACTAATGGAATCCATAGATCCTTAAGGTTGTACTGAAAGACCTCTATTAATATTGTAATGTTAGCCTACATAACCAAAGAACACAAGGCAACCCTTAACTCCTATAAAAAACATGTACATGTAGATGAACATTCATAGAAATAATTGTTAATCCTAATAAAAAAAACCATTTAAATCTTAATTTTTAATCAAAAGTACAGACACTTACAGAGTATCAAAGCACATGATTGAAGGCATATTCACAAGCACGCTAGCAAGACCCTGCATATGCAAATCCTGAATATTACTCTAACGACTGTATTTAACCAAATTTAACATGACCTTGAATCTAACATGATCCCTATTTTTTGGAAGGCATTTTTAGAAAAAAAAGATTCTCATAACTTTATAGGCTATATTATTTATAATAATTATTTGCATATTTATATTATTATTTACATCATTCTTTATTTGAACTATCAAGTTCATCTTCACTCTCTGTAGCACATGCCATTTCATTGTTGTCTTCCCAAAGAATATCATTCCCACAGCCAAGCACTTTCATTGGACATACAGCATTTATTGAATCCTTTTATTGTAGAATCACTAAAAATTATTTTCTAAAACCTAAAATCTACTGTCCAATTTGTGATACTTTATTTTTTGCCATGGAATGTTCTCTAGACATTACCCAGGGGTATTCTTGCTCCAAATAAACTTTGAACAACTTGTTTACAACCACATCTAAAACCTGTAATTGTGAGTTCATGTCGTCTGGAAGGACATCAAGATCAGTGTTGGCATTTAAACCAAGATGTCGATATTCAATGTTTTAGATGGTTTAATGAAAATTTTTTTTATTTCATATAGGTGAAGCTTTATTTTCTGTTCACTACTTTTAATGTGACGTTCATTAACATGGGTGAAACCGAAATATCTAATTCTCTAGCGTGTGCATTTGTTTTTTTTATTTTGATGTTGTTTTTGTTTCAAATAAGCGAATCTAATATGACCCCAATTTTTGCCTCCCTAAATTCGGAAAAAAACTAGTGTTAAATTCAGGTAAATAAGATAATTACAGCTATAACTCATTAACCTCAACCAGATCAAAAACCCTAAAGCAAAATAAATACAAAAAGTGAAAATACTTTGAAGTGTATAAAGTTGCAGTCAAAATAAATCTCTATACAAATTCATATCAACAATATTTAATTATTAAAATTTGAACATAATCAATTTCTTTTAAAAGGACTATAGTAAAATTACAATTAAAAATTTTCTTTCTTAGTGGCCTCCTTTACTTTTTTAAAAGCATTCAATTGAATTTTTAATTGCAAACTATTGTTGTTTCTTGGACAACACGAATAACCATTCATGGCGTTTATGTTGTGCCAGCTGTGTTTAACGTTGCCTTTGCCTTGCTGCAACAGGCAGTCAATCAGAAGAGCCGAGTGCTCTGATCGGATTGGCTGGGGCCTGGGCACTTTTTGGCTCCACCGTGCAAGAGCTTTACTTTCTCTGTTTGAAACAGAAAACTCTAGAACTCCTTTCTCCTGATTTCTGTGTGGTGGTGAGAAATGATTCTTGTGTGCCCGTGAATGACCTTGCCGGAATGTGATCAGCTCTCTCGTGTATGCAGCTCTGTCTAGCGTGCTTGTGAATGTGGCTTGAGAACTTAAACAATAATAGTGTAGATTTTGCAATCCGCCTAGCACATGACACAAAATAAATTGGCCGCTGCTGCAAAATTTGAAATTACACTACAACATTTAAAATTTTCAATTATTAAAATTAATTTTAATTTATTGGACATGCATGTTCATGTCTCTGAAAGTTTGTAATTCGAATGTTTCTATATAGAGGACTTATTAAGTCCAGGGTGTAGACATATATTTCTTTATGAAGCATTCACACTTCATCCAAACAGGGCATATGTTATTGAGACTTTGAATTGATTTTTAAATTTGTGTACATAAAATAATCGTATTAATTTTGAATTGAATTAGATTAAGGGATTAATTTTTTATTCAACATATATGTTTTAGACTGTATATGCTTAGCAATTGATACCTTTTCTTTTATAAAGATCATGCATATCAAAAGCCTTGTTTATGTATGAAATTTCTTTTGAAAATTTGTCCATCAACGCTTTGTCACTGTTCCATTGCAGTATTTCATATTCTTGTAACGACAGCATTAAAAATAGTTAAGAGAATCCATTTTCAAAGCTACAATCTTCTTCTTCTTCTTCATCTTCAGCTTTTCCCACTTCTATGTGGGATCGCTGTTTTTGATGAGCTTTCTCCATTTCTCTGTGTCCTCTATCCATTCCCTTCTGAGTCCCTTTGATTTCAGATCTTCATCCACAATATCTTGCCATCTTCTCTTGAGTCGTCCTCTTTTTATCCTTCCCTCCACTTTCATGTTCATAGCTCTTTTGCAGTGTAGTCCTCGTCTCTTCTCATTACATGGCCAAACCATCTCAGTCTATTTTCTTGGATTTTATTTCCAATATCTGTAACCTTCACTGTCTCTCGGATGTGCTCATTTCTAATCCTGTCTGCTCGTGTCACTCCGCACATCCATCTCAACATTCTCATTTCTGCCACCTTCATCCTTTGTATATTGGACTTTTTTAGAGAGAATGTTTCCATTCCATACAGCATTGCAGATCTCACCACTGTCCTGTAAACTTTGCCCTTTAGACGCACAGGGATCTTCTTATCACAGAGGACTCCAGAGACTTCTTTCCAATTTTTCCAACCTGTCTGTATTCTGCTAGTCACTTCCCTACCTGTCTCACTCGATTCATCAACTGTCAATCCAAGGTATCTGAAGTGGTCATTTTCCTGATTGCTGTCTTCATCAGTTTCAGCTCCTCATTTTTCTGGGCCTCTATGTTGCAGGCTGTATATTCAGTCTTGCTTCTGCTGATTTTCAGTTCCCTGTCTTCCAGAGCTTTCCTCCAATCCTCTAGCTTTTCTTCGACCTTTGCTCTAGATCTTGCACATAGAACTATATCATCCGCATAGAGCATTTTCCAAGGCGCTTCGTCCCTGACTTTCTCTGATATGACATCTATCACTAGGCTGAACAGGGAAAGACTCAGTGCCGAGCCCTGGTGGAAACCCACTCTCACTTCAAAGCTACTCGTTTCTCCCAGGCAGGTTCGCACTTTCGTCTTGGCTTTCCTATACATTTTTTGAATTAATCTGACATATTTTTCTGGTGTGCTTCAAACTCTGAGGCTCCTCCAAACTTCTTTCCTTGGCACTCTGTCATATGCCTTTTCCATGTCAATGAAGACCAGGTGGAGTTCTTGTTGTTTCTCTCTGAACTTCTCCATCATTTGTCTCAAGCTAAAGATTGCATCAATGGTTGACTTTCCTGGCATGAAACCAAACTGTTGACTCCCATTATTAACTTCAGCTCTCAGTCTTTTGTCAATTTTCAAAGCTACAATGATGCTTTTAAATGTAGAAATTGGCATTGTTCTGTATTACTATGTATTAGTAATAATGATAATTGAAGGTTCAGAAAGCAATACAGAAGCTGAACTGTCTCAGTAGTGAATAAGTTTGATTGTATTGCTTTTTTTGAATCTTTATCGGTTTAATTACTGTCATCATTTCCAGTGATCTGAATTTATCTGGTAGTTCCTGTAGTAGCGTTAAATTTTATTAAATATTTTGAGTGTAAAATGTTATATGTTTAAATGTTTAATATCTTTTATTTTTTCCATGAAATTTTTATACAGTAGTTGTTTTTTAATAGAAATTAAATATGTCAGAGTTAGATAATTTGATATATTAAACAAACTGTCATTTGTGAAATTCTTGTGAGAAATATACATATTTATATATTTAGTGAATGAGTAATTTATATGAAACGAAAATTGGTTCTGAAAATTTAATCATAAATAACTTTCAGAGTGATTAAATAATTTTTGTTATCATGCCTGAGTTATTAAAAAAATAGGGAAAAAGTTTAACAACTAAATTGAATTTTTTGAACAACTTTTAATTGAAATATAAATATATGTCTGTGTTTACGTTATAATTATGTGATACTCCATATACAGTTGTTAAAATTTTTATACAAAATAACATCTACTCATCCCTTCCCCTAGCTTACAATATTGCTCCCATACCAGTTTTTTTTTGGTTTTTTTTTTTTAGTTTTCAAATGTCATTGTTAACATATCTTTTTTTTTTTTAATCTGAAGGGAAATGCTATCTCTAAATTTTAAATCATCACTTTTATACTGATTAATTGATTAATACCTTTTAATTGTGATAAAAATGACCATTTGTGTAACTATGCATTTACAAACCTGCTGATTCACTTCTTCCATTGGAAAATTCAGACTGTAAGGTTATTAGTTATTAAAGTGCATACAGAACAAGGAGGGAATGGCATCTGAAGCTGATGGATCAAAGAGTGTAGGGAAAATGATTAGGAAGTGTGAGGGAAATATTTCTAAATGGCTTAGAACAAAACAAAGACAGTTCATTGTGTTCTTATGGAAAGGTTTGCTCATCTGTTATGTTGTTTTTCACTCCTTCTTATTTTACTGAAATGATATATCTTCTTTTAAAAATTCATGTATATTTTTTAAATTTTTATTTCAGAAAAGCTACTTAATTCTGAGGGAAGAGAATTACGAAGGGCTCTTTTTTCCCTGAAACAAATATTTCAAGTAAGGAACCTTATTTTAATGACTATAATTAATGAATCATACTTTTTAATGATTTTGTAATGTTACTTAAAATTTAAAACAACTGAACTCAAATTTCAGTAATACTTAAAAAACTCAAAGAATATCGTTCAATGAAATTGTTTTTTTTCTTTGAATTTTATCCATTTATTTTTATTTAAATTTGAACTTACAGTTAAATTAGTGGAATATTGTAAAAAAGTAAATTAAAATATATGTTAAATAATAGTTTTTTTTTTAATATTTAAATTTTTTTTAATATTTATTTTTATTAAAAAAACCTTTAAAAATCAGTATCAGACAAACAGTGAGGTTTTCTTGGTTTTTTTGGGAAAGTGTTTTTTGTTAAGAATTACATTCTCACCACAGTCTGTATATATGCAAAATTTGGTTCCATTTGGAAGTGAGAATAGTGTCAGTGTTCATATGAAGAAATCTAGAAAATGACATTAAAAAGAAAAAAATGGTTAATTTCTTTCATTTTTTTTGTGAGTATTTTTTTTAATATAGGCATTGAGTAAATTGGCAATGTTAATTTTTAGGATGATAAAGATTTGGTGCATGAATTTGTTCAAAATAATGGACTTGCATGTCTCATCAAAGTTGGCTCTGAAGCTGATCAGAATTACCAAAACTACATTTTACGAGGTAATCAAAATTTTTTGAAATTTTAAAAGCATGTTTATTTTTGTTTTTATTTATTTTTATTTTTTTTAACTTGGATAATTTTCTAAATTTTATAACAGTATTAGCAGTAAATACTTTTCAATTTTGTAAAATTCATACTTCTCACGTTTTATAAATAAAATATTTGAATACTATACTATACTATAAATAATGAGGTATAGGGAGTGCAAGTGACTACGTCACAGCTGACGTCATTTGCGCGATGAACGGGCCGAGAGCCTAGGAAATGGCATCGCTGGTTCCAAACATTGGAACCACGCAATATATGTACTAGTAACGTTGAAACGGGCGGCCAGTAAAAATGACATCTCTTAAATTATTATGTTAATTTGTGTAATTGATACTATTATTAAGACATTTAATCCCATTATATAATTTATACATTAATATTAGAACGCTTTTTAATCACTTTTAATCACTTAGCAAAAGAATGCCATCGTTCGCGGATCTTTCTTTCTTTGGGAAAACAATAGATGTCTAAATCGCTGTTTTGTTCCTTCTTGAGCAGTGAGGAACTAAACAATTTCACATTTTAAATGTGTTATAAACACTGGGCTTATACAAAGCGATTTTATTCCATCCCTACGTTGGAACCATGTTAAATCCCGAAGCGAGAAGACTTGTTTGGAACCAAATCGAGTCACGTGACTGAAGAATTCCAAGGACTGACGTCACACTTGCACTCCCTATAGGATACTCAAAAGTATTTTCCACATTTAGCCGTTTATCCCATTGTGATGCTAATCGTAGAATGCCATGCTTGTAGAAGTCCTTTGATTGCCTGTTTGAGCCGACTGCACATGGATTTGTCTTCATCGTCCATTTGAAACTGTTGTCCCTGCAGTGCTTATTGCAAGTGACTGCTCCTCGTCAAATTCCTGGAGCATGGAGCTGTGGAGCCCAGCAATATTGTGAAACATTAACATTGCTCAGGAAGGCAATCGACTCGAAGCGTCCCGATAAACTTTCTCGTGGTGTCATCCTGTTGCACAACAGTGCTAGACTTCCCACAGTCAGTGCAACAAAGGAACGTCTGCATAAGTGGGATTAGCACCCCCATTCCCCCAAAGTCCAAATCTAACCCTATGTGACTTCCACATCTTCAGTGTGCTCAAAAAAGCACTGGGGGTACAACGGTTTCAAATGGATGATGGAGTGTGTGCGAAATATGTTCAAACAGCAGCCAAAGGATTTCCACGAGCATGGCATTCTGCAACTAGTGTCACAGCGGGATAAATGCCTAAACAATTGCAGACAATACTTTTGAGTTTCGTTAAATGATTACTATGAAATATCCTGTGCCTAGTTATTTATTGCCTCTCATGTAAAATAATTAAATAGAAATAAAGACTCTTAAACCACAACAAAATTAAAATATTCTGTAGAGTGTTACGTTCTTATTACTTCTTCAAGATTTTTACTGTTACATATTGGGAAATTGTCCAGAAACATTTTATTCTCATGTAATTGCTCAGGATTCCAAAATTGCTATTTGAGGTATTAAGCATGCATACTACTTAATACATCATTTCACATTTATTTGTAGAAATTAATTTTTTATTTAAAAATTTATTTTCTTAATAAATAAATTTTGGTCATTTAAAAATTTAAGATAATGACAGATTTAAACAAGAAAATCGATTATGATAAAGAGTTAAAGGAATGCAATAAGATTAAACCAAATTCTAAACTTACCAAATTGAAGTTGTTGCTGGTTTTTTAAAAAAAAAAATTTTATTTTATTTAAATACAAATATAAATCTTTTTACAACAAATAATTTAAAATAAAGCTAAATTAAAAATCTATGTACACTGACTGCTCAATTGAAAGTGGACACCTGTGGTATGGAACGAATGTTTTATTTATAACGTGTCTAATAGCGTTTACTGTGGCCTTTTGCCCTAAGTACAGCATCCACATGTTGTGGAATGCTCTCCACCAGTTTCTGATAGCAAGCAACCGGTATTTTTCCCCACTCCTTCAAAGTCTGCAGAAGTTGGATGGCGTTGGATGCATAATTATTTCCAGTCGCATCGGATGCACATGAATCCGACACTCCAATTCATCCCAAAGATGTTCAATAGGGTTGAGGTCTGGACTCTGGGCAGGCCACTAAGTTCTGAACATTATTCTCTGGAAAACCAGGCACTGACAGCATGGGCCTTATGGCACGGCGCATTGTCGTCTGGAACACAAATGGCCCTTCACTGAACTGCTGCTACAGTGTAGAAAGCATGGAATTGTCTAGAATGTCCAGATACTATGTGGATGCCATGTTCCCCTCGATCACAACCAGCGGACCAAGTCTAAACCAGGAGAAACACGAAAATGCCACCGTCATACCCCCATCGCCAAACTTCACTGTAGGGATGACACACTCGGTTAGCAGCCACTCCCCTGGCAAACGCCATACTCAGGTGAGCCATCCGATCGGTAGAGTGACGCTGGGCATTTACAGGGCTGATGCTTGTGGGCAGCAACCCAATCAGTGTACCTTAAGGCATGGAGCTCCCAATCGTCATGGTGCTGACAGTTGTTCCCCTTGCCTGCTGGAACAGCCCTGTTCTGCCGTACCAACCACCTCAGGGTCCTCTGCTCTCTATCGGCCAGCATGCGGCCTTGGCCACATCCGTGACATCGCATTTCCACTCCTTCATGTTTCCACTTCATGATAATAGCACCCACGGTCGACTTTGGCAAGTTCAGTGTGGCTCCTATGCCTCGCACCCTGTGACCACTGATGTGGCAGCCTATGACTACTCCATATTGAATATCACTCAGCTGCTTTGATGGTGGCATTTTACCTTAGCATCTGGTAAGACACCAATTGAATCCAACTATACTTGATCTTGCTGTTTTGTAACGAATATATAAATGTCCACTTTCAATTGAACAGTCAATGTTTATAATCAGTGATAATCCATAATGGCTGAACATGAATGAGTAATTCCATAAAATAAAAATTACCCAAAATTCTTTGAATTGTATATGGGAGGTTTAAAATTAACTAACAATTTATTCTGTGATCATACATTACTGGTATCATCAGTCATATACAGCAATATATTCCTGAAACTTCGTACTTAAGCAGGGGCCATTTTCCCATTGACTTATTTGTTAAAAGAGAAGGTTGTGATGATTATTTATTGTTAGGTGTTTTATATTATTTTTTTTTTTTCTCCTAAGCCCTGGGACAGGTGATGCTTTATGTTGATGGTATGAATGGCGTGATTGATCATCCAGAGACAATTCAATGGCTTTATTCACTGATTGCATCAAAGGTAAATATATTTGGCGTGATTGATTCTTATATTTTGTAAATATAGTTTTGGTTTATTTTTGATATCATTTAGTTTAAATTAAGAGGCTAGGTTTGACAATATAAGTTATACTTGGTTTTTCAAATGATGTTAATTGTTACTTTTACATGCCTATTAGTATGAGGAAGAAAGATTTTGGAAGGTATTAATTAAATGAAATAGATTTTTATAAGTGTAATAGTTAATTTTTTAGTTAATATTTCAGATTGGAATGAAAATCCTGTCTGTTTTTATTGTATATTTTTAATCCAAAATTGGACAAAAATTTTATTCCAACCTGATACAATTGCCTAAATTCATCTTTTTTCCCTTTTCAATAATGGAACTGTTTAAATTATAATGAATGGGCTTTTTTTGTAGTATCGTCTTGTTGTGAAAACAGCCATCAAATTATTGCTCGTGTTTGTTGAATATACTGAAACAAACTGCAGCCTTCTGATCAATGTAGTGAATGCTTATGACACTGAAAGAGGTAAGGAGTTTAAAAAATTATTATTTAAGTACTATTCATTGGTTATTGTTATGTTTTAAACGGTGTAACATAGAGGGTGATTCAAAAATACTTTTACAAAATTTAAGGGGAGGTAGTATGGATGATTCTAAGCAAAAAAGTTCATATGAAAATTGGTCCGAATTTGAACGATAAATGGGATATGAACAGAAATAAAAATGCCGCCACTAAGATCAACAAGTTAATAACTCAGGTTCTATAACACCTAGGATAATGAAGTTTGGGGGAAAAATAGGGTACATAAAACTGTGTATATCTTGAAAATTTGATCGAATTCCAACAAGTACTTTCTGAGTTACGCAGTCAACATCGTAACGCATGCTCACATGAGAGTACATTACTATCACATGTTATGATGTTGACTATGTAACTCGGTAACTACTCTTTGGAATTTGATCAAATTATAATGGTATATACAGTTTTATGTACCTTATCATTCTCCCGAATTTCATCATCCTAGATGTTACAGAAAGTGAGTTATTAACTTGTTTATCTTAGTGGCAGCATTTTTATTTCTGTTCATATCTCAGTTATTGATCAAATTTGGACTCACGTTCATATGAACTTTTTTGCTTAGAATCATCCATACTACCTCCCCTAAAAGTTTGTAAAAGTATTTTTGAATCATCCTGTATTTTACAAACTTATTAAGGTGTATTGCAATGAATGTTTCGTCATTCACTTAAATATTAACAAAAAAAATCATATTGAATAATGTTTAATTTATATTTAAGCTTGATAAAGGAAAACCCAATTACTCTCAGAGATATATAACCCAATACTTGATTGGACCCACTTCGACCCAAAAGATTTGCACTTTTAATCTACTTCATTGGGGGGGGGGGGGGGAGAGATTTTTCTATCGAGACAACAGACGATAATAAACACCTGCCAATTTTAATTTCCCACAAAGAGCACTATATTATGTATTGGAAACTTCTGACAATGGTAAGGAATTTAATTGATGTCGCTTTTAATCTTGAGTTTATATTTGTTGTCCCTTACAAAATAAAGCGATATTATTGAAAATTTCACAGCATGTTTCAATTTTGAAAATGTCTGTGTATAAATCTAATTTAAAGCATGCAAATTGTTTTATTCTGATTCACCTTTAAACCATGAGTGTCATTACAGAAGTTTTTCCCCCTGCCTTCTGAATAGAAACCATATTTTTATATTTTTTAAGAAAATTACGACAGTGAATTTCATTCTGTTGTATCAGTGCTAAGTGTTTTAATAATGAACATTCCATATGAACTGTAATTCTAAAAGTTAACAATACATTAACTTTTGCGTAGTTATATATTGTAAAATGCCAAGAATTCTGTGGAATGGATCTGTAAACATCCTTCTTAATACAAGGGCTATTGTTTTCAACCTCCGATGGGGCTTAAAATAAAGATAAATGTGAATAATAAAATGATTTTATTATCAGGAGTCAAGTACAACCAAAGTTACTTTTCGACATAGTCACTGTAAAGATCGAGACATTTGTTATATTGTACGAGGTTTCCAATACCCTTTATATAAAAGTTTGCCGCCAGCATAGTGTACAGAGCTGACCTTGAAATCTCTGGAAATGCACAGACAATTCGCTAATGGTAAATCTCCGTCTCTCTCGATCCACTTAGTCAACTCGCTGAACAACGTCTTCACTAGCAACAGATTTGCTTCATCATAAACGTCAGTTTGGCCATCTTTAAATTTCCGTCGCCGTTCTCACATAACACCATCCTCATACAGTTTGCACCATTTAATACATGACTCATTCGGCAATGAATTTCTGCTTCTGCCTGTTTAAAATGACTGACGCTACACAATTTCGCATGTTAAGAGGCCTGCAGGTCAGCTCCAACTGATGTCTTGGACTCAACAGTGGCAGACGTTATCTTGGGAGAGCTATGCAGATGTGCCTCCTACTGCTCGGCTGGTCACTTAGCAGCACAATTGGAGGTTGAAAAAAAATAGTCCTTGTAGATACATCCACATTTCTGTCATGTTAGGTTTTTAGTTTTTGCTTTTAAACCTTTTATTTTTTATATATAGGAGCCAAGCCATGGATAAACATAATGTATCTTCTGTGTGAAAAAGATGCATCTGACATGGAGTTGTTGGTGTATGCAATGACACTTGTTAATAAAACACTAAATGGAATCCCAGATCAAGATACGTATTATGATGTTGTTGATTCTCTTGAAGAACAAGGCATGGAGAGGATAATTCAGCGGTATATGTCAAAACAAGGAACGGATCTAGATTTGTTACAACAATTCCATATTTATGAGGTAATCATATTGTCTTATATCCATTTATTAATGTTAATTTGCTATATGTACATACATAAGTTAATTTTTTGGCTTTGATATAAACATCCCAGTGGAGTTCCTTTATTTCATTCTATTAGATATACCGCATGCTCCCAGATAATGCTGGTTTCCTTGCATGCTATCACTGTATCTCTTTATATATGAAAGTCATACACTTAGCTGTTGTTATAGCTTTAGGAGATCTCATTGTAAATTTAACTTAAATACAAATGTTTTTTTAAAAAAAGTCTTTTCCCCATCTTTTAATGTGTTTTATTATGCAAATGCTAGCATTGAATAAGATTTCTAAAAGTTGATGAAATATAAGTTGATATTTCATTTAAAAATTATTATAGTTTTAATATCTGTAGAATACTAAGTCTTGTTTCTTAGTGCCTGTCCAGTAATACCAATCACAACTAATCGGTATGATCGGTTGCACCAAAAGCTATCCTAAAAGTCTCGAATGCTGCTTCCTGCAACTGACCAAGCCGTCCTGAAAGCCTGATAATCGTGACTGGAAATCAAAAATTCTTACTGGAAATGCCCAAAAAATTTCTAGGGGCAGTAGCAGTCTGCAGAGCTTTCAACATGGTAGAGCAAACACTAACACTTTACAAATGCGGACACTGCGAAAGCCAGTTTTATAGCAAAGAAGAGTGCAATGCACACTAATCGTAGTCTGTGGGCAGAACCCCAAACAGAAAGTAATATTTGTATATTCATACCATATTCTTTTTCAAGAAAAATGTTTGCATTCTCCTATCATAAGTGTCTAAAAGCTTCCGCATGTTTATCGCTTCACATAAGAACGTTCATGTTGAAGGCAGTGCCAGGAGTACTCGGAGAGTAGGGGCGATTCAATTGACGAAGCCGTAGCAGTAGTGGTTTCTAAATAGGAATCGGATCATTCACTACTTTCAGACTCAGTGGAAGAATCTGTAACCAAGTCGGTATCTTCTTCCGATTCCATTACATAGCCAGCGCTAATTTTTTTAATTTAGTTGTTGTGGGTGACTTCAAAAGCCTCGCACGGCAGATGCTCCGTCAGTCAGGAAGTGCCTCTTGAGACTGCTCGCTCAGTTAGTACCCAGCTAAATGCTAAATGAGACCATGTTGAAACACATTGCATACAACAATTTTTTCCTGAAAATCCTTTCGTGTGATAGTGACTGAAATTGATTGTATCACGTGATATGATCAGTGGTACTCGGCTGAAGTCGGTATTACTGGATAGACCCTTAGTAAGAAGCTTATTTCTGTGTTTGCATATGTTTATGATATATTTATCTCATTTGTTTGGATTAATGAAATATTTTTATAGGCTGTACTGAAAAATGAAGATGGTGATGATGATGGAAAACCTTTACAATTAGATGCTCAAGTGAGGTAAGTATACTTAAGATTTTCTTTTTATAAAAGTTTCTCATAAGTACAATTTTTTTTAAATCAATTTTTCTTTCTTTATAATAATAATAATAATAATAATAATAATAATAATAATAATAATAAT
>JAHWFO010100943.1:894878-908491 GCA_023313115.1 Rhysida immarginata | reverse complement strand
TAATAATAATAATAATAATAATAATAATAATAATAATAATAATAATATAAATTTGTGAAATAATATTTGATATTATTCATTATTTCAGACAAATTCCTCGAAGCCGCAAATCTTTCTCAGATGAAACTGACCGACGAAAGAGCAGACGCCATTCTGTAGGTACTTTAGGTCCAGCTTCTAAGCCAAAAATACTCTTACCAACAACTCCTGAAGAACCTCTAAGAAAATCCTGGAGTGGGTAAGGAAAGATATCTAAACTCTCTGTACTGTGCTTTTTACAGCTTTTATTATAATCAGAATATAAAATTTTATTACAGTAGTAGGGATTCAAAACAAAATGAAAATGCTGGATTTTGGGGAGAATGTAAAACTAGCCAAATGAATGGTCCAAACAATAATTTAAATAGTAAGCTATTAACTAAAATTTGTAATATTTATTATTTTCAGAACTAACTAAATTAACTGAATCCTAGTAAATTTTGCTTAGAATTCAGTCCTTAGAAGCTTAAGTGTCATTGTGTCCTTTTTTTCATAGCTGAGCTGAATGGTGTCACCCCTGCTTTACGGCGGAGAAGAGAACGAGATGCCAGACAGCGACTTTTTATAAAAGAACAAGAAGAAACTGCTCAAGAAAAAGGGTTGCCAAATTCTCCATGTAGTCCAGAAGATATGCCAAGTAATTCTTTTGGGGAAAAAAATCATTCATTTCTGCTGGATTTTTTTTTGTTTACTTTTTTTACAAATATTCATTTACGATGTTACTGATATGAAAACAAATCTAATTGTTTAGAGAAAAATATGCCTGATAAACAGTGGTCACGAAACGATGTTAATGTTGAAGATGAAAACAGGAAAAATCGAGAAAAATCTTTAACATCTATAAATGATGATAGTAGTTCCAATAAATCTTTAGAATCTCAAACAACAACGAATGGAATTTCTCGAAGTAAAAGCAAAAAGGACGTAAATGAGGCTCCTCAGTTCAATCGGCAAGATAGTGCTGTTGGTTCCAATAAGAAATCCTGGATGTTATCAATGATGTATTCAAAAAGCCAGGATGAGGATACCAAAGACGTCAAGGAAGAACAGCAAAGGCGAGAATCAAGTTTCAAGGACTTGCAAGACAAATTATTAAATAAGCAGAATGTCCAGAGCCCGACTGAAAATTCACCACAAGTCAGTGGTTTCAGTGGCATTGTCAGTAAAGCCAAGGAAGGGTTAAGTATGAGCTCAAATCGTAATGAAGCCAATAAATTGACTGGAATTCCTACTTCACCCCCAGTCTCAGAATTACGAAAAGAAAATGATCTACAATGGGATCAGTTGACAAAAAATTTTTCACGTCCTTTGTTGATAAACGATATGGATTTCACTGATCTCGATGCAGAAGATGATATTAACATTTTCCAGATGAGTCACGGCAGCATGATGAATGGTATTCCACCTCCACCCCCTCCATCTTCAGGATTTGGACCTCCTCCTCCTCCTGGTCCTCCACCACCGCCTTTATTGGGTGGTCCTCCCCCTCCTCCACCTCCGATAGGAATCGGTGCTCCACCTCCACCACCCATGAGCAGGATATCAAATTTTTCTTTGCACTCATCACCTTCTCCTGTCATGAATGGCCCTCATTCAGGTTCTTCAGCTCCTTCAAGTAACTCACAAAAAGTTATAAAGAAAAACAAAAAAACAATCAAATTATTTTGGAAGGAAGTAAGAAATGACCCACTAGTCCAAACCCACATCAAAAGGACAATTTGGGATGAGATTCAACCAGCTCCTGTAGATTATCAGAAGTTAGAACATTTATTTGAAAACCGGGCCAAAGATTTGATGACTAAGGTAATGCTAATTAAACGAGAATGTTTATTTTTCTTTATATTTATATATATATATTTTTTTTTCATTGAATGAGATTTGCAAACGAAACTGCTAAATTTAATCAAACTTTAACATTAATAATAAATTTACAAAAGCAAAATAAAAAAGAAAGCAATTTTTTTAAGTAACTATCAACAAAACTTATAAATTAACACTTAATATAGTTGAATAAACATTTTAAGTTTTATTTTCTTTTCAATTTACAAGTAACGTATTGGCACAAATTAAAATGATTGTTTTGATTTTTTCTTTTTTACGTTTCCGATTTTAACAGTTTTTAATGTAAATGATAAAAAATATTAATATACTTTTAATTCATTTTAAAATTTTAATGAATTACTAATTTATAATATATTATTAATGTATAAATGAATGTCTACAAATATTGAGAAAAGGCAGACCACTTTATTTGCTTAACGGGCGGCTTCTTGAAGATTAAAGTAAAGAATGAATGCTCATTGAATGCATTGTTTTTTTTTAATGTTAAATCACCTGCTTACTAATTTGGGAATTATTAAGAATTCAAGACCACCTACGTACATTTTGTTCCAAAAAAAGTCACTGTTCCTGAAAAAGGGTGTGGTCTGCCTTTACAACTTATTTTACAGTGTTTTAGACTCTCACTAGCAAGCCAGATATGAAAATTTTAAAAGTATTCGAAGTCAATCATTTGTGCATGACAACAGCTAATGATGATAATTTTCTCTCTTACTTTGCTGATGCTGCGATCGCATGCTGCATCTACAGGAGGTAAGCATCAAAAATATGAATCCCAACACTATTAAATTTTGTGCATGAGAATATTCTTAGTTGCTGATATAATATATGATGTTTAAAATTATTGACATATAATTATTAGCATTTATTGTGCTTTGTGTAAATAGTAACAAAGTTAATGTTTCAAGAGCTTTTTATGTATTTAGCAAGAGCAGAATTTTACTTGTTTTTAACAATATAATCATTACTTTTTTTTTTTGAAAGAAACATTTTTCATAAAATCAGCAAGTAATCGCCCAAATGAGATGTAAAGGACATTGTGTCTGGTTTAGACAAATATGTACGAGCCATATGTGAATATGAAAATATAGAGTTTACACACACTGACACGAGTTTCAGATTACAGAGCTATCAAAAATAATTTACCAAAGCTTGAAATGAAGTCCATTCACTATGAAGGCAGAATTGTTACAGTGATGCCTCAGCTTAACTGCTCTACATAAACAGTTGAGTCACATTAATGTGACCACCTCCTGTTTATTATGTCAGCGTTAAATGACCAATCGCAGAAGGCACTAAATAACGAGGCAATAAATGCTGTATCATCAGTAGATTGGGTGTGTATACAGGGATAGAGGGATTCGAAAAACATGTCACTTGTTGCAGTGCGGAAATGGAGCGATTTATTAGACTTACAAAAAGGAATGATTATTAGCTTTCGAGCCAAGGGTGGCAGCATTTCAAAATACAGGGTGAACAAAATACATTCGCAAAACACTTAAATTCTCCTGGCCAATCCATACAGGACGTTAGTCTTTATATTCTTCATAACAAAGAAGAAAGAAAGCAATTCGAGTCCTTTTCTCATGAAATTCAATTCCCTATAATGATATTAATCTTCGCAAAGGCACCATTCTTTCATTACCTTTCCCCCACTCCCCTCTCCCTCCAACTATTCTCTAATTTGTCAAGGGGCTTTATACAGCTTCTTTCAGTGTCTTTGGCTTTCCCTCTCTACATTTTCTCCCCATCCCCCTCCCTCTAAAAGCCCCTGTTTATAAGACGTCTTCTAAGCCCCAATTATCACTTTCAGTCTCTCCAAAACATCAGTTTTTTTACAGAATCTTACCACGCTATGTTCACTTCTTTTTAATAAATTAATTATAAATTTAAAGAAACATTTTGTGTACCATAATCATGATATGAGAGTACTATGATTATGCATCTATTTCATTTGTTTTATTCAATTTATTTTTTAAATATACTTACTTTCATTAACAATTTATTTAACGACATAACAAAGAAAAAATAAATTTTTGTTCTACAATATCTTTTAAATCAAATTAAATAAACGACCCAAACTGCAAAACAATTCCTGCGATTGGAACCAAATCTGCAGCAGCGCCACAGTTTCACAAAACTCCTGCGGAGACAATTTAAAGTGACCGCACACTTTAATGTTCGGTTGCAATTTTTCTATAAATATCTCATCAAAAATTGTAAACTAAATTTTTTAGTTTACTTTTAACTCTAATAAAGAAAAGTATACAACAATTGGTTTCAGATAAGCATTAAATCTTCAGTAATAAAAAATTATCATTATGGAGTATTTTTCAATTCTTGCTGCAAATGTACACTCGTACATGG
Organism: Rhysida immarginata; assembly: GCA_023313115.1. Lineage (NCBI taxonomy): Eukaryota > Metazoa > Arthropoda > Chilopoda > Scolopendromorpha > Scolopendridae > Rhysida > Rhysida immarginata. The sequence continues at coordinate 904,246 of JAHWFO010100943.1, read as the reverse complement.
ATACTGTTTTTCCTGGGCAGGATGGCATCTTCCAGCCAGTCTGCTTCCAGCATGATAATGTGACATCTCATGCAGCTGGAATTGCATGCAAGTGGTTAGAAGAGCACAAGGAAGACTTTACTGTATTTCCCTGGCCCCTATATTCCACGGACTTAAACCCAATCAAGCATCTTTGGGACCAACTTGATCGGGTTATTCTCTCCATGGATACTCCACTTGCACCCTCCAACAGCTGTCAACTGAACTTCAGTCAACATGGCTCAATATCCCTGGGAACACTTTCCAGCACCTCATTGAGTCTATCCCAGCTTGTCTAGCCACTGTCCAAGCTGCACATAGTGGTTATTCTGGATATTAACAGGTGGTAACATTAATGTGAATCAACTGTTTAGTTGGAAAAGGTGCGATTTATGTGTATAAGAAGATCATGGAATCTCAGGATTTAAGAGTAATATATTGATTACAAAAATAATTTCTTCCAGCTACCTTCAAATGTTCAAGCAGCTACTAACCGAGGCCACATTGTATTTTATACATTCAATAACTAATCACATTCATTCACGTTCTTTGTTTGAAAGCAAAAATTGTGCATTGATGCTTGAAAAACGATAACAATGCACTGACCAATTACTGTTATGCAATGTGTTAAACCTTAAAGATACCTCACTCTACCTGTTTATTGCTCATGTAATCAAACAGCTTATACCAATGTTGAAAATGGCTGAAAATCATTTATTGCATGTCGATTTTGATTTGACATTTAAAAGATAATCAAAAGGAAATGTATGGAAATAAAGCAAAAAATATATAAACGAAAGAAACCTTCTATGATGGAACTGATGATGCATGCTTTCTCTCACCAAAAAGTTTAAATAGAGCAATTAGTGCTGTGTAGTAAGAATATGTTCTTCTTTCAGTTATTAGAACAAGCAGTGCAATAACAGTGGTAGTATAGTTTGCACTGCCCAAATTAAAAAGTAAGCATCTGTGTTTTTTATAATTGTTATAAGTACAGAATGCTTCACGTTAAATTACAATTAACTGTTTGCATTACATTATAAGGTTTTAAATGAGACTAGCCATTCCCTAAGTTCTGTTGATTAATGTAATAACTAAACAAAGATGTTGCGCATTCTTATTTCATGGACCTGTTTATGCATGAAAATAGAGTATTTCATGTATTTGTTTAGAAGCTGCAGTATTTTTATAGTAGCTTAACAAACTCTAATGTAAAAAAAATTCTTATGGAAGAAAAGACTGCCATCAAATAGCCCTAACTTATATTGCAAATTTTATAAAATTTAGATGTAAATGTTTTATTTGAAGCTTAATTGCAAATGTTTTATTTGAAGCTTAGGAACAAATCCTATTTTTAAAATATGCATGGGGCAAAGTTATGATAGAGCAGTTCAAGCTTAAGCATAACATTTTTAAAATTTGAAATGCATAATAATCCATAATTTGATGAATGGTAATAAAATTACTTGAGGAAAGCTTTTTGATGATAAAATGTAATTCAAAGAAATCTCAGTAATGGTTTAAAAATATTTTTTTTTTTTAATTTAGGAAATCTGCTTATGTTTCCTTGAAAAATATTAAAATTTCACAAAATATTTCCTATGTTATTAGCTAGCCAAAGTACTTCAACAAATAAAATTAAACGGAATATGGCCATAATAACGTGTTAAAATTATACCATACATGACATCAAATAAAAGAATACATTAAATGAAATGATTGTCCGGATTAAGCAAAACATAATTGATTTATATGAAATTAAATGAAAATTTAAACTTTTTTCTCTATATCTTTAAAAAGATTGGTTAAGTGTGACTTTTACAGCAAATGTGACTTACATGTTGTTTTTCCAGATCTTTCATGAATTTTTGCTAATGTAGCTTATAATTCGGAAAATACAGTAAATCATATTATTATTACATAATTTAATCAATAACACTCTTTGTTAAACTGTTAACAACACTGCAATCATTGTAAATCTTTATTACTACATCATTCGTTGTTAATTTCAAACCATAACTTCTTTACTATAATAAGTATAAGCCTGATAAATCAGAAATGTTGAAACATGTTGTTCATTAAATCAATTATGTTTTTCTTAATCCAAACAATCATTTCATTTAATATTAAGAAGCAACAACAGACAAAAAATTCCTGTCGAAATAATACATTATTTGCAATTACAGAAGGTTGATTATAATCTTTGGTAACGATCTGTTGCGTTAATGCAGCAGATCATGTGCATGTGCATGACAGATAGCACATGGAATGATCCTATTATATCCGCATTGTTGAATTTCATTCAAAAGCAGTAAACATCATGAAAAAATGTCTCCAAAAATCAAACCTTACTAGGAAGAGTACATTACTGCCCTTTCTGACGCTAATTACAGCTGTTCTGCTATAACTAGCATGAATAAGAAACAAAAAATCTTTGTCTTGAAGAAAGACATATTGGCAGTAGAATGGAAAAGGAAAATTCGAAGAGTGTTAATTCTAACTGTCCAGAAATAGCAAACTCCAAAAAATGTAAGGAAAGCTTCTCAAAGGATTTATGGTGATTGTGGCGTACTCAAACAACAGCATGCTCACAATAAAAAGAGTGGACAGGAAGCTAAGGTTAACTCCCTTTACTATCAGCAGCATGTTCTCAGTCCAATTTTTCATGAGGGAATATCCGTGTTGTATGGAGAGGACAAAAGCAAAGTTTGGCTGCATTAAGACAAAGCCTCCAGCCATACGTCCAACACGACTGTTTAATTTATGTATAATTTGGAAGATGAAACTGGAATTCACATTATAACCTTTGATGATATCCTTGTCAAGTCACCAGATGCATCCCCAATGGATTTCTGTAGATTTGGATTATTGAAACGAACCCTTGCTCAACACCATCCAACAACATATTGAGTATCTCTGGAAAGGCTGCAAACAGGAATGGAAATCGGTTGTTCTGCATGGCTGTACAGTGGAAGGTACGGTGCAGGGCAATAGTCCACAACCAGAAGAGGACTATTGTTGGTGGAGAAAGGGTTTTTTCTTCATAAACTTTTCTCCTCCAAATTGTTACCAAACGTCATAATCAACCTTCTGTATGAGCTTTACCAGCTGCTCTGAAACTGTGCAAAAATAGCAATTTGGCAAAGATAATTTCTTCTATATACAAGGTCTTTATAATTAAAGTTCCATTTTGACATGGCCATTAAAAAAAACTACTGGACCAAAAGCTATAATACTTGGTAAAATTATACAAGAGGGCATGAGAAGTTCATACCCACCAAAAAAAAAATTAGTTCTAAAGGTCACCACCAGCATGGAATGGCGCTCTATGCAATATTCGTATACGAAATTGTAACTAATTTTAGTAAAGGTTAAAGACCTGTTAACCTGTGTCTTCGTGTCTATGTTGAATGTGGCCTCCACCATTTACTGAAAGCAGGTTACACCGGATTACTGCGTTTTCAACTGTAGCTCGTAGCATATCAGGAGTAAAGCACTGTATAAAGAAAGTATGGACATTTCGTGCCAGGCAGCTATTTTGATGCCTATTTTGATGCGCTGATTGCCTCTTCTTTGCAACAAATTCAAACATCAGAGGCACATTCCTCTCTAATCTTTGTCAAAAAAAAATTGTTCAATCTGCTATTTTGAATTTACTGCAAAAAAGAGGCAATCATCGTATTGAAATAGGCATCAAAATGGCTGCCTGGCGCGAAATGTCCTTACTTTCTTTATACAGTGCTTTAATCAGGAGGAATGTGGAACGCCATTCCATGCTGGTGGTGACCTTTTGAACTAATTTTTTTTTTGGTGGGTATGAACTTCCCATGCCCTCTTGTATAATATTACCAAGTATTATAGCTTTTGGTCCAGTAGTTTTTTTTTATGGCCATGTCAAAATGGAACTTTAATTATAAAGACCTTGTATATTGGCCAAAAAAACTTAGGCTAGAAAATACAGAAAGTACTTTTGTTTGAAATTCCTTTTAAACATCTATATACTGAGGAAAATCGAAAGTTGAGGAATACTATAAAATGTAGCAAAAAGTTTATGCATTTTTACCTAAATATGTTAAATATTTCAACTTTTTACTATATCTGTATTCTGAATTTAACTACACTTTCTTTGAATTTTTCAAACCATTTAAAGATTTATTACCATAGCATATAAAGAAACTCTAATTTAATTTGCTAATGATTGTACAATTGTTTTTTTCTAATAATTTTCTACAAAAATACTTTACATTGTATTTGACATTCTGCTTCTTGTTTTTGTTAATTAATGAAAGCTATCGTATCTAATCATATTTGAAAATTACCATAAACATTTTCCCATTAGAGGTCATGTGCTTTTAAGAAATCATTAAAAGCTTTTCTTTTCCCTGTTATAACATTTAACACTTTATATTCAAATAGTTTTACTTAAGATTGATTAATGGTGTTTAAAAATAAACTTACAATAGATTTTTTGTAAACATGATTTTATGTCTTCTTCCTGATAAGGATTATTATGATTTTTTTCCCCCCCTCTCATTGGGAATTCTAATGCATGCATATTTGTTAGCATATATTCTTGGGATTTCCAAATAAAAATTTTAAACTGTAGTTAGATCATCATTCAATAAGAATTTTAAACAACTGTTGGGAAAGGGGGGATAATCAGCACGAATGCTAAATATAAAAATGCAGTAGACTAGAATGATATAAATGTTGGCAGTATTTCTATTTACTGTTATTTTGGATTCATTTAAAAATGCACAAAATAATTTTTGTGGCTTTTTAAATAGCAAATTAATAATTAGTTCTGCAATTCATGTTTGTGTTGTGTTTTTGAGTGTAATTTGCAATATTTTTTTTTATATTTATTACTTATTTATTACTGTAATTGACTAAAATTCTGTAAATATGCAGCGTCAACAAGATCTAAATAAGAGCAAAGAAATCATTGTGTTGGATCCAAAAAGATCAAATGCCATCAACATTGGAATGACCAAATTACCTCCTCCAAGGACAATCAAAACAGCAATCCTCAAGATGGACAGTACCATTATGAATCGGGAAGGAATTGAAGTAATGTTACAAAATATTTTTTAAATTGCATCTTTTTTTTTTTTTTTTTAAAGTACTCTTTTAAGTGTTTGTATTGATTAACACTGGGTTTTGCTTGGATTCTAGAAAATCCTGACAACAATGTTGCCTACAGAAGAGGAAAAAGCAAAGATTACCGAAGCTCAAATGGCAAATCAGGATGTACCTTTGGGAACAGCTGAGCAGTTCCTTATGACCCTGGCATCAATCAGTGAATTGGCTGCTAGGCTAAAATTATGGGCATTTAAGCTAGATTATGATCTCATGGAGAGGGTAAGCAAATGTGTTACTAATATTGTCATGAATGATTTTTTTTTTTAGTATTTTTAATGGATTAAAATTAAAGTGAAATAAATAAAACATGCAACATTCATTTTTGAATGTTTCAACAGATTTATCTTTATTAAGAAAATATAGAATATAAAATAAGAGCCTGGATTTGAAATGCCTGAAAAGGGAAGAAACAATCTCATATTCTCAAGAAAAATAAATTCATAAAATCATTTTATTTTATTAAATTATTTTTCTTCCGAATAATGGGTTTGCTTTTATTTTCAGCTTTAGCTTTCTCTTTTTCTTTTAGTTTTATGGCACAATATTAGAAACTTTGACTTTTTTTTTAAGCTTAGAAATTTATTATGTAATTCCATTTATGGATGTTTTTGAAGTTTCTATTCTTTCTTTATTGTGTATAATATGTTATATAGTTCTATATACGTACGGTCTCAAACCTTTGGGGTCAAAATATTATGGATGGAGAGGATGATAAACTGAGTATTTTGATTTAGGGAACCAATGATCATATTTCAGGCACCACAAGATCTTGAATGAGTAATACATTTGAGGAATGTTTTTATAGGCTACTTTTGTTTTCGTCGATGTTTGGTGGCGATAGCTTAAAAAACAATCTCCTGTTTTTTATTTATTTATTTATTTATTAGAGTTAGTAAAATGGATTACATCCAAAAGAATATGGGTGGGGGGGAGGCAAGAAGGCCGAAGCCCATCAGGAAGCCAATCCTCCACCCCTACAATACAAAAAACACTTAAAATAACATTCACAGGTTAGTAATGAAACAAAATATATCATTAGGGGGAAGAGTACGCAGCCAGATTCGCATTGCACGTTTAAAACCCAATAAAGAATCTTGATGGCGAATTGAAAGCGGGAGTTACTCCCAAGTAAGAATAGCTATCAAATTAATAAAGCGTCTAACATAATTAGCGGGAATTGGAAGATAACAGTAAGAGGAGGGGTGTCTAGTATTATACAGATGAGAAAAAGGTATAAATTTTTCTGTGACAACATCCGCAATCAATAAGTTTTTTTGAGATTTAAAAGAAACAACTACCGTTAGGAAAAATGTATTCTCCCAAATATTGAGAATTCTATGATTATGAAGAAAAGAGAATCAATCTTCTGTAGATTTTAGATTAAAAATACTCCTAATTGCTCGAATTTGAATATGTTTCTATAGTGCCCGGCACGAAAGAAAAAGGAAACTGGCGCATGTGTAAATGAATTAAACTCGTTCAACCAATCAGAAACGGACAGGAATCAAGGCATTACTTAATATTGATGCCATGTATAAGTAATACCTTGTTTTCAGTTCGTTTCTGATTGGTTGAACGAGTTTTATTCATTTACACCTGCGCCGGTTTCCTTTTTTTTTCGTGCCGGGCACCATAGTTTATATTTTGTTGTCAAAGATGGAGCATTGCTCATTACAGGAACTTGCAGACATGTACTGCCTGGAAAGCCGAATAGATGTACAGAGAAAAGTTTCCCAGCAGGTGTCTCGTTATTTTATTTATTAAATAGTTGTTCAAAGACAATTCATATATTGGAAGACATTTCTCACCAATGATGCCTTCAGTAAGATTGGGTCATTTAGTAAGATTGCCACAGAGAGCTACCAGGGTGTTAAACAAAGAACTGTTTGTGTTGGATCGTGTGGCAGAAGCACCATCAATAAGCACCTGTTAACTTGCCCGTGGTGGAAGTTAACAGGCATCCTGCTCCCTCTTTGTACATCACACTTGTCTGGCCACTTTTCGATTCATAAAAAAATACTTATACGCATACATGATAGAGCACTGTCTCCATATTGTGTCAAAAGTCACTGGTCAGAGAAGTCGGATCACTGTTCGTTGTTTCTGCTTGGTGAAATGGACATGTTTACACTGTTATAGCCGGGAAGGCAAATAACAGGATCGGGTTCAAATTTTGCACACTTGACTGCAGTCATATCACCTCTAAGCACGTATGACAAACTTGGAGGTGTGTTTTGGCGAAAGTGTAGATAATTTTTGACTTGCCTTCATAAATTTAATAAATACTAAAATAAACAATATAATAAATCTACTTCTAGAATCAGCTGTGTTCTATTAAAGACAAGCTAACATTAAAAATAATCATCAAAAATATCTTATTAATACACTGTAGACTTTTATAAAAATACTAGTTGTGCCCGCAGCTCCACCCACGTAGAACTCAGAGCAGAGAAAGAGAGAGCAAAAAAAAAAAAGTACAAAAACTGCAGCCAAAGTAGAAAAATTGAACAACAATAACCAAAACACAAAGGAAAATTCCAAGTCCGTAATTAGCCACCTTCAAAGAGTTTCAAAACCGGAGTTAGAGTTACCACCTTCGCCAAACAAAAAATCTCCATCTAAAGAAATTAACAATTTAATTGAAATTTAATTTTTCTTTTAAATTAAACATTGAAAATTATGCAAGTGGGCTATTATCAAAAACATGATATCTTTTTACACAGGTTGGCATACTTTCTTAAACGCCCAGAAATGGCCCCTCTGTTTATCCATAATTGTGAGTTGGCTCTGAAATCGATACCTTCAAAGTGATTCATGAATTAAAACACTATTGGCAACCTTTTGAACATCACATGGGCCAAGTGTTTGTATTCACCCGTGTGAATGTGGCATTTTCCCGCAGAAAAAAGTAGCCTAAATGTTGACCCAGACTATAAGCTATAACCATACTGAGTTATAAGCTAAAACCATCACGTTCTTCGTTTGTTTCCTGTGTACATATTTGACTCATTCTCTTAGCATTTCTTGAGTCCTGAGAAAGGTATATCTCCTTTCTGGGGACATCTGTTGGAAAGAATAACTACCACGCAAATAAGCCGTTTTGGAATTTTCCCGTGGGAATGAGACATTTTCACACAGAAAAAGTACCCTAAACCGAGACCCAGACTATAAAGTATAACCATACTGAGTTTCATCAAAATCTGTCCAGTAGTTTTTGTGTGATGCTTGAACAACCACAGACTCTTAACAGTTTTATTATATATATAAAACTTCTACGAGTTTTCCAATATATGCAGATTAATATGTACTCAGGAATGTACTCCTATATTCATCCATTCTTGATGTACTGTTGTATATGTATCTGTTTTTCTTGATCATATCAGGGTTCTCCCCAGGAAATTTTACCAAATGGGTAGACAGAAAAATTAGCTGGGCAAACAGAAATTAAAAACAAACAAAACATTAATGAAATTTTTTGTTTATTAAGCTTGGTGGTCACCAAAATTAGCCTCAAAAGGGCCTGGAGAGAACACTGTCAATAAATTTATGATAAGGCATCTATTTATACTGATATTGATATACCGTACTTCATTTCAGGAAGTTGCAGAACCATTGATGGATTTAAAACAATGTATAACTGAATTACACCATAACAAAACTTTCAAGCATATTTTATCTACCCTTCTATCTATAGGAAATTTTCTCAATGGATTAGAGGTAAGTTTTTTGAATATTAGTTATATTCTTTTTGCAAATATTCTTATTGGTATTTAAACATGAATTTAAAACGCATGTATAGTAAATGAATTTTACAGTGTTCCAGTAAATTTCTCTCTTTCAATTTCTCAACCAGGCCAAGGGTTTTCAGATAGAATATTTAGCCAAAGTTCCAGAAGTAAAAGACACCGTTCACAAGCACTCACTTCTGCATCATCTCTGTCACATGGTCATGGAACGATATCCTGATGCCAGTGATTTGTATTCAGAGATTGGATCTGTAACTAGGGCCTCAAAAGTAAGTAACACTTTAAAAATAATTGCTGTATATGTCATAATAGAGATTTTACACGTATATGTCACCTCATGTATTGGATACTAGTTGTTACCCGCGGCTTTGCCTGCCTGCCTGCGCCATCTGTTGAGGGGAATTACAAAGCAAAAGCAGATAATTTTAAATGAAAACCCCAGAAAGTGGGGAAGGGGGGGGG
>JAHWFO010100943.1:856652-894778 GCA_023313115.1 Rhysida immarginata | reverse complement strand
GGGGGGGGGGGTCGTAGGGGGCTGATTTTTGGCGATAGAGCAGGTCCTTTATTGATAAGCCTGCCCTGAAAATTTCAAGTCGCTAGTTCAAACCATCTAGGAGGAGATAGAATTACAGATAAATAAATAAATACACGCAAGAGTTTTAGTATTTAGATGGGAATAAGTTTCTACCCTTTTCAGAAAGATGTGCCAGTGGTACTAATTTTGTGTTTGATGGAATGGCTGTACTTATGTTGTGAAGGTGTATTTGAAGCTTTGAATGGCAGTATTAGACATTTGTTTGAAGCATGAACATCATTTTTTTTTCGCATCGAAAATGGGAACATTTGTGGGAAGTGTTGCTCCATTGTTGTATTCTGAAGAAAAGTGCTCCTGAAAGACATTGCTGCTTGTTGCTATTTACGGTGATCATGCTCCCTTGAGTACCATGTTTAAAGAGTGGTTTGGGTGATTTCAAAGTGGTGATTATGACGTGAATCAGATTCAAACTGTCACTGGGAATGGGATAATAGGCACAACATGACAACAGTCACACTAACACTAGCCCATTCTTTGAATCTGATTCAGACTTTTTTGGTCAAACACAGCATTCCTGTGCTTTCTCAGGCTCCCTACTTGCCCGACATGGCTCTGTATGATTTTTGGCTACTCTCCAAGTTGGAAATTCTGCTGAAAAGGACCTGATTTAAGAAAGGATATTATGTGAAATATAACGGCCCAGCTGAACCCATTCTGATAGATGAATCCCAGAAAGCTTTCAACAGTGGCGGGATCGCTGGGAGAAGTGTGTGCATTACCAAGGAGAATACTTTGAAGGAAATTAGAATAAAAGTCTTGTATATGAATAAGTGTATTTTTGCCGATCAAAGGTTTTGATACTTTTTAAACGCACCTCGTATTGTTAGGTTGTTAAAAACCTAACTTACACAAAGACACATTATCAGTCTCAATATCTGAAGCATTTCTTGAGAAATATAATTACACAGCCATTGTGGGACCAGGTTTATACTGTCTATGTCTGGGATAATTTTTCAAATTATTTATATTCTGAATATTCATTTTGGTATTGACATTTTTGGCTGCATGTTAAAGTGATATTATAAGAAAATGTTATTTTTTTATTTTTTCCATTAAAGTGTGGGTTATTTAATTAATGCTTTACTCAAAAGTTAACATGCAGCCACATCAAACTTATATATGATTTACGTATATAAACTTAGAAGTTAGTAATGTTTTTACCTGTTAATGTAGAGAAAATGAATATCATTAATTTAACCGTTTTCATGTAATATATTTTAAATAACTAGAGGAAACCCTTTACAATGCCATAGCTGAGGCTTTAGATATCTCTAACAATGATATAGCAAATTCATATTTATCATTTGGTATAGGTTTAAGGGCTTTCAAAAAAATGAATGAAACTGCCACTGTACCAGTCAAGTAAGTGATGATATTTCAGAAGGTCACCTTTTTTTTTTTTTCAGTGATTGGCCTTAGGGGAAACAGGTTGGCCTGCAGATGGCAGTAAAATGTAACCTGTCCAGTCATACTTTTATAATCTGTCCATGAGCTTGGTGATTATTTTTTGTATGAGTATTCAGATGATGATTTTAAATCCACGTAACAAAGTTCAGTATAGATATCAGCTGAAGACACACACACACAAAAAAAATTAAAGCTGTTCTTTTGCTGGCAAGACCATGCTTATCATCTTATCAGAATGATTTATCAAGATGTTATGCCACTTTACACAACCATCACGTTGTATTTCACTATACAATCTGCCCAGTTATTATTCATTCCACCAAGCTGGTGAAAAAAAAATTCTGTGGAGAACTCTGCTTATCATAAAAGGGATGGATGCTTCATCATCATAACACTTGTTCACATATGGCCCATGTTAGGATTGAGTAATTGATCCATAACGATAGATTCTGCTTACTACCCTTACCTTTCATTCCATGTGATTTCCTCCTGTTCCTGTAATTGAACAAAATCACTTCATGGTCAGCACTTTCCAAAGACAATGCTGTTACCAAAAAAAAAAATAAATCACTGCAAGGTTTTCTCACAATTTCAACAGTGTCAGAGAAGATGTGACAAGTTTACTGCTGCTAATAAAACTTTTGAAAAGGACCATAGTGGTTTGGACACTGAATACCTCGTATTCTTAAGATACAGTAACAGTTTCAGCTGACAGCTCTCCTAAAATGAAATACCACCTTATATCCAAATCTTTGCTGTAAGAGCTGCTTTATAACCTTTCTCTCTGACATCTGTATATTTAAGTTCCAAGGGTGATTCTTTCGACAGTTCGTTGGAGAAAACTACTGCATTTTGGTATTAAAAGAAAGATATTATTCTGTAAATTTGTCAAAGTTAATTTTTGTGTCCATATTTACTATTAATTAGCGGTACTTTACAATTCAAAATTGCTTACGCTGGCAAATCAAACAATCCTCTCCACAATAATGTCACAATCAACTACTTTGCTAGCATTGATGATCAAATTAACAACAATTACATAAACAATCAACTTTTACCAAAAATATGAAAACCTGTTTATTTTACAAAAGTAAAGTAAAAACCACGTATTTTTAATGTTGGTTTACTTTTAGGTTGATTTTGATGAACTTGGAGCTAACCTTCAAAAAATGGAAGTAGAATGTAAAGCTTCTTGGGATCGTTTAAAGCTTATTGCAAAACATGATGGTTCCTCTGCTGTAAAAGTCATAAAGTAAGATTTTTTTTTTATCATTGAGGTAACAAATTTTATATGATATAAATGTGAAAATAAGAAAGAAAATTCCACAGCCGGGCTCCATTAGTGCGATTAGCTAAACGTTCCTGGTTCGAGCATGGGCTATGAAATTTTCTTTCCCATTTTCATTTTCATTTTAAGACATCTGAGGTATAGAATGGAAATAAAATCCTCATTGTCCATTCTTAAGTATATTCTTTAAATTTATTATGAATCTTATTATTACTTTAACTTGTTTTCATCTCTTAACATAGAATGTCAGAATTTTTGGCAGAATGTGCAGAAAGGATCATTGTCTTAGGCATAATACACAGACGAGTTATTAATCGGTAAGCAATTAGATCTTTAATTTTTTAGTCAGTTTTAACCATTTAACGTGCTTTAACCTTTAAAATATTTTCACACACATTAGGTTTCATCGTCTTCTTTGTTTCCTGGGCATACCGTCACACATTGCAAAGGAAACTAAAGTCAACCAGTTTCTTAAGACAGTGAGTGAATTTGCACTGGAATACCGAACAACTCGGGAAAGAGTTATTCAACAGTTGGAAAAGAAAGCTAATCACAGAGAAAGAAATAAAACTAGAGGCAAAATGATTACTGATGTAAATATCAAATCTTACATTATTATCTTTCTTGAAATCCCATAATTGTGATAAGCTATTTTATCTTAAGTGACCTTTGAAAATAAAAATAGCACATGCATTTGTTAGGCTACTGTATAACATAAACAGGCAATTTTTAAAGTGCCTGTAATTAAGTGTTTGGAAAATAGAAATTGAATGATAATTTGACGTTTCTTAGGCATTTTAATAGTTCCTAAGTAAAATTGCTTTATTTTGGGTAAATTGTAAAATTAAGTTACAGTCAGTGACAAAAAATTAGCACCACCATCATTTTGACTGAAATTCTTTTAATGAAACAAAATTCCAAATGCTCTTTTGGAATACAGACACTTAATATCTTCAGAAACAATCTAGCTTCAGAAAAATAAATTGAATGTCCACTTATAATTTTTTAAAAAAAATTGTTTTACTCAGGTGATATTTCTGAGTGACAAAAAATTAGCATCAGCTACAAAAAAATCCTCTGAATGGTCTTAATATGGGGTGGATTTGCCTTTTTGTGAAATTACCTGAAAGATACGATTAGGCATCTTAGTAATTAATCCTTTAATCAATGAATGATCTAAATTTTCCCAAGCATCAATGATGGCACATCTCAAGTCAGAAGCATTTTTGTACTGACGATTGTTTTCATACACTTTTCGTGATAGCAACCCCCAAACATTCTCAATGGGATTCAAATCAGGTGACATAGCTGGCCATTGCAGAATAGTGATGTTTTTTTCCTCAAACCACCGTGTTACAACATGTGCTTTGTGGATGGGAGCATTATCTTGCTGAAATACCCAATCATTTCCAGCCATAATTGGTCCAAAATCAGGGAAAATGTCTTTCAGCATTGACAAATACCCTTGTGCATCGATTCGTCCACTGAGAAACTTCAAGTCACAATTCTTCTGGAAACCAATTGCTCCCCCAGATCATTACAGATCCACCGCCAAGCTGTCTTCGTGAAAGAACTTGTTTTTCTTTCCGTAAATCGTGAAAATCGTATGAGAATCCATCTGGTCTGTCAAGGTTGAACTTCTTTTCATGTGTGAATATGACATTATGCCATTCTGAAGTCCAACCCATGTATTTTCTGGCAAACTGAAGTCTGTTTTCTTGATGACGGTCAGTGAGTGGTGGCTTCCTCTCGATGTGCTGTCGCAGAAGATGCGGGCAATCATGGATCACACGCTGAACGTTTCGCAGATTTGTGTCGAGCTGCAGTTCGTCACGAATTTGTTTTGCTGTTTGACTCGAGTTGGATGCAGCTCTGACAATCTGACGAACTGACCTTCCATTAAGGGCACGAGGTCTTCCAGAACCCTTTTAAACTGCATATTCCTGCGGATTTCTCAAATAGTTGGAAATAGCCTTTGGGCTTCACTTCAAACGACGCCTAATTTCACGAATAGAGATGTTTTCTTGTTTGAAGGCATCAATTTGACCTCTTTCATACTCTGACAGCACTGAACCACGTCCCATCTCGTTGTATGTTTATTAATTAAGTTTTTCACTTGTAGTAATTGCTCTTACTACATGATAAAGTAAATATATCACCCCTACTTGAGTTAAATGAGCCTAGCTTTAGGGCGAAACCATTTTTTTGTAGCTGATGCTAATTTTTTGTCACTCAGAAATTTCACCTGAGTAAAACAATTTTTTTTTAAAAATTATAAGTGGACATTCAATTTATTTTTATGAAGCTAGATTGTTTCTGAAGATATTAAGTGTCTGTATTCCAAAAGAGCATTTGGAATTTTGTTTCATTAAAAGAATTTCAGTGAAAATGATGGTGGTGCTAATTTTTTGTCACTGACTGTAATAATCGGATAAGAAGCAGGTAATGAAAAATAGAGCTCTTTGTGTCAAGTGATCTATTATAAGCATCTATATCTATTCCTCTTTGTACGAGGGGCGATTGATAAATAAGGTCTCCATGGCTGTAACTTTTTTATTTGTTAACCGATTTTCAAAATTCTTTTTGTATCTTATACTCACATTTGTCCTCTATGTAATGCATTATTCACTTTTCGACATAGTCCCCATCCCTTTCCATGCATTGCACCAACGTGTGCCTAGTTGGGTGAACCCGTTGGAGAGGAATTCTAGAGTTATTGTCGACACCAGGATTGACTGGCAGCTTTGGACCCTCTTCTGGAGTACGATAACGTCCGCCCGCACACGAGTCACCACACACCAGAGGCGTTGCAGCGCCTACAGTTCAAAGATGAAAAATTGCAGTTCAAAAATGAAAGACTTTGCACATTGCGACTTTCACCACTTCCCAAAGAAGAAAGAGCCCCTTGAGGGACATGAGTTGGTTCTGACGGCGAGGTAAACGCTGCCATTCAATCCTGGTGTCGACAACAACTCCGGAATTCCTCTCCAACAGGTTCACCCAACTAGTCACGCGTTGGCGCAATGCATGGAAAGGGATGGGGACTATGTCGAAAAGTGAATAGTGCATTACATAGAGGACAAATGTGAGTATAGGATACAAAAAGAATTTTGAAAATCTGTTAACAAATAAAATAGTTACAGCCATGGAGACCTTATTTATCAATTGCCCCTCGTACCTTTCGATGTCGAGTATGTTAGATAATCATAATCTATTTGAAATTAAATTTACCAAGGAATTAGCCTGCTGAGGCCTTAGCTTGATCTTCCACTCTTGTTATAAAGGGACAAACACAAACATGCGATCTCACTGATCTCAAGATAACAAGATCTATGCCTTAACGTTCTCAGCCATGAGCCGGCTAAGAATGATTAAGCATTTGTAAGCATCTATTTATTTTTAGGTTGTGACACAAGGATAAGCTCGATAGGGAAGATAACGTTGGCAGGAAATAACCATCGAGCCTCTCACAAAATATGATTGCAAAATAAAGATTGGAAGTGTGGTAACAATTTCTCCCAAGAACTTTCAGAAATTGAATTGAAGTGATCATTTAAAGAGGAACTTCATGAAATAGTAACTTGATGATCACATTAATCACACATAATCCAAGAATTTATGTTGGTTTGGCCATCAGAAACGACATTTCTATATACGTATACTGAAGTGCCAAAAGTCCTGGAATACCTATTCAATATTGTGTAAACCCCCTTTTTTTGAACTGCAGCAATTTGATGTGGCATGGACTCTACCAGTCGGCAGAAGTCTTCTGAAGAGATGTTCAGCCATGCAGTCTCAATACTGCCCATAATTGTGTGAGTGTTTAAGGTGCAGGCTTCTTGTGATGAATGGATTGTTTGATAATATCCAAATATGTTCGATTAGGTTCATGTCTGATGATGTAAGTGGCCAATTCATTCGTTGGAATTACTCAGAATGCATTGCCCTCCTGGAACATCCCATCGTTGTTAGGGTACATGAAAGCCATGAAGAGCTGCAAATGGTCACCAAGCAGCTGGACATAATAAGTCTCAGTCAATTGTACATCCAATTTGATCAGAGGACCTAAATCCTGCCATATAAACACACCCCACACCATGATGGAGCCACCACCAGCTTGCCCAGTTCCTCCCTGACAACTTGGATCCATGGCCTCATAGGGTCTGGGCCACACTCGAACTCTACCATCAGCTTGCACCAACATGAATCATGACCAAGTTATGTGTTTCCAATTGTCTAAGGTCCAATGAATATGTTCACGAGCCCAGGCAAGGTGCAGCCTCAGGTTGCATGCTGTGAGTGAAGTCACTCCGAGTAATTCTGTTGCCATATCCCATTAGTGCCAAATTTTGCTGCACTGACCTCATAGAGACGTTTCTGGCACGTCTCTCATTGAATGAGGCTGTTAATTGATGTAGTGACATGTGTCTGTTACAAAGGACCATTCTGCTCAGATGTCACTGGTCATGAAATGAGATACTCTCTGTGGATCAAGGAATGTTGAATGCCCGCACCACTTCATAAATGGAATGTTCCAAGCATTTAGCTTCAACTATCATTCCATGTTCAAACTCTGATAATTCTTGTTGTGTAGCCATAATCATGTTACAAGACATTTCAGGCGATTGCTAATAGTCAAATTGACAACAATGATACCACTCTGCCTATTTATACATGTTTTGCGCAATGCAAGCGACACCTGAAAATTTACATACAAACACTCCCATGACTTTAGGCACTTTAGTGTATATTTTGGGCATTCTTCTGCTAAATAACAAACGGGAATTTAATTCGTATTTTCAGTCTTTTGATAAGGATCTGTAATGAAAGAAAATTAAATGGTTATTCCACAATAAGTATTTACAATTTGGTGTAGAAAGTGTGTTTAGATTCCCAGATCCAAAGGTTAATAAAGGATGAAGGAATAGATAAACATAATTCATTTCTCATGAGCATTCTATAAGCTGTTTGTTTTAAAAAACTGGAAGAAATTTGAGTTTATCCTTTCTATGGAATAATGTATTGGCACCAATTGGTTATGCAGATGTTATTGCTATAGAAGTGTTGTCATAAAAATAATTAAAAGAAATGACTCACTTGATAGTCCACAAACATTTGTTAATCCCAGATGCACATTTTAGCACCATATACCCATTCAGCAGGAGAATTGAGTGAATTATCATGCATAATTTCAAAAATTTGAGAATTTTTTATTGTGAGGAAAATTGATCAACTTGTATTATGGGAATAGAAGCCTTATCGTAAATGATGAAAGGACCTAAACTGAGATTAAGTAAACATTACCTTTCTTTTAATTAATTTTTATGAAATATGGAAGTTCTGTAACACCTTTTTTTCCCATACTGCTAAGAAAAATCATAAAACTTACAGTATTTTTCAAAAAAAAAGTATCTTAAATTCTAAAAATGTTTATGCTACGTTTAAAATGCATACGTTTCATATAAATATTAAGAGATATCAATAATAATTAACTTAACAAAATAAAATAATTTCAGATGGAGAAATTTAAATCACATGAAATGAAGGCTGATGAAGAGTTAAGGCAGCTGTTGGGCAGTGGATTGTCTGATAATGAAGAATATGGAAAATGGGGTACAATACCTGGATTAAGAGGACGGCTTAGATCTTCTGGTAAACTATTGATATTACTAGATAATCATTGTTTGTTATATACGTTATTTTGTGTGTGTGGTTGTGTATTTGCATATGAGTATGTGTGTTTGCATATGTTCCATCAAGATGACTATGAAGAAACAGGAGGCACAAGATCCACTTGACCACAAAAAGTTGGCATTTATTGGCACAGATGTACATTTCAATCACAAGTCAGTCAGTATCCAAAGATTTTCCAATTCAAACAGAAAAGGAGTGGCCAACCACAGAAACAAAGCGTAGTAAGTTTTATGATTGGTTAAAGATAAGAAGCAGTAATGAAAAACAAAAACGAAAGGCCAGTTAGAAATAGGGAATCTCTTAATTGATTACAAACCCATCCAGTCAGACTCCTGCTTGATTGTATTAGAACACGATCATAACTTTTTCTTTTGTTAGTAACCAATCTAACATATGCTCAATGATTAATATCCTGGGAACATAGTGTCAGGAAATGCAATTTGTTGAAAACTATGAATGATCCAATGCTTCTGTCCAGATATAAATTGGCTAAATAATTGGTGATGGCTACCTGTAAGATGAGTACTTCTTTAAGCAGATGCTGGTTCTGGACACTCGTATAGTGTAGGGTTTGTTGGACGCTGGTCTTAGACTCTGCCATTTATTTCAACAAAGCCTGTGTGTTGATACATATAAATCCAGAGCGGTAAGTGGGAATTAATGCTGAGGAAAAGTTACTAAGAAAACATTCATAAATATGCAAGCTTCAATTTGAAAATTTGCAACCCCTCCCCCCTGATAAATTTGCAATATGCAACCCCTCCCCCCTAATAAACTCATCATTTTCTTATTAAATGTTTCTTAGTAAATCAGAGGTCAATGTTGCTTAAGTCTGTCAATAATTATACTGGCCACATATCCACTATAGCAGTTCCCTCTATCTATTCTTGGAATACTGCAACTTGGCTTAACACAAATAATCATAACAGTCAATATTTCTGTAGTGCTTCCCTCCCTCAAACTGTTAGTAAGGCATATCCCATTTTCATTTGCAACTGATCCTGATAAACATGTGCTTGTTCCTTTATATTCACTCGCTTATTAACATGTTTTTAGGTGGACCATATACCTGGTGGAAATAACTAATTGTTCTGTGTATATGGGGGCCGGGGGTAATTATGATGTTTTGATTGGATATAGAATAAGTAGATTATTCAAGGTTTCAGAAGTTCGTAATTCTACTATGATACAGCTCTCTTATTATTGTTATGGCACTTTTCATACAGAATAAATTTGTACAAATTTGTCACAATAATACAATTGGAAAGTTGAATATTAAAGAAGCCGGAGATATTACACCATTTAAGGTGGAATAAAATAATACAAGCAGTAAAACTACCAAAAATGGCTTTTGAGTATATGACATCTCTATTCTTAGAGATGTGTGAGTGCTTACCCATAGCCTGTCCCATAATAGATTTATAAATGAAACAGAGACTTTGCACTGCGCCACCTAACTATTCGACATAATAGATGGTAGATGGCAATATATATAATACTTAACAGGTGGTGGCCTTACAGTATAACAGAGGGACGTCAAGAGTTCCAACTAGTTTTGCCATTTATTCCCGGCTTTGTCAAGGATATCCTGTTTAGTTAATAGGAACAGTATTATGATCCACCCTTCTACCTATATAATACTTGGTTACAACATAAGCTATAGTTCTTGCAGTGCATCACAATAAAAAGAAGTTTGGAAAATGCTGATCTAGTTGACCACATAATGAAGTTCATCAGTATGTTTTTATTTGATATTTAGCACTGTATTTTAGAATTTAAAGGATATTAAAGATTATATAGTGCAATTTCTAATTTTGCTGTAATTATTCAGTATAAATGTGTATGACAGATGTTGAAGAAAAGAAGGATGAGATGCAAAAATCCTGGAATAAAACAAAATTGGACACAGATTGGTAAGAGCTGAAAAAAAGCTGACATTTTGGATAGAGACTATCTTTTGTCAAAGCAAATTATGAAAATAATAATAAGAGGGTGTCTATGGTATAAGACGTATTCTAATGCCCTTATTATGGTATTAGTTTTATATTTTGCTTTGACAAAGGATAGACCCTATCCGAAACATCAGCTTTTTCTCAGGATCTTACCACTCTGTGTCCAATTTTACATATAAATCTAGTAGTTTCAGAATCAGTTATATAAAGTATCAAATATTAACTTTTACAAAAATTTCTAATTTCAGCTTAAGAGTTTGCAGCTTATAGCTTTACAGCTTAAAAAGATTTGAGTGTATTACGAGGAGAAGTCAGTAAGTTGCAAATAGATATGGAAATGAAACAAATAAGAGTACTGACTTGAAAAGTATTTTTATTTCTCCATATAATCTCCCTGTACAATGAGGCACTTGTCCCATCATTACACAAGTCCCCAAAACCAGCAGCATAAAATTTTTTGGGCTGCCTTGTGAACAAGGTGGTGAATTCCCTTTGTACAGCTTCATCACCGGAAAAGTGATACTCTGAGATCACCAGGGCATATTGCTTACCATATTCCAGCAGTGAGAGTAAACTGTAAACGCTGACTCCTGCTGTAACATCCTCATGAAACTTCGTAATGTCATTTGACGAAAGCGACCAGAGCACCTCATCAAAGGCATGTTGTCATTGCATGATAACACGCGTCCTCATATTGCCAACAAGACACTAAGATGCTGTGAAAATTCAACTGGAAGTTTTTGAGCATCCTCCGTATAGTCCTTACCTTGCTCCAAGAGAGTTCCATTTGTTTGGCTCCAAGGTGTACAAAGTTAATTCAATGCCTGTTTCTCAAACAGCAGCTCAATGAATTTTATGCTGCCGGTTCTGAGGGGCTTGTAAAACGATCGGACAAGTGCCTCAATATACAGGAAGATCATGCAGTGAAATAAAATCAGTATTCTTATTTGTTTTTTTTCTATATCTATTTATATAACTCACTTACTGACTTCCCCCCGTATGTCAACTTAAAATTTAATTTTTTATTAATTTTTTTCCTTTTATTTTATTTATTTATTTATTTATTTATTTATTTATTTATTTGTGTGTGTGTGTGTGAGTGTGTGTGTTCATCCGTGTTTTGCATTTTCCTTCCTACTAACCCCTTACTAACCTTATCTGCATTCTTTCATCATTAAACAGAAATGAACAGTATATCAATCCTTCGGAAATCGAGTCGCATTAAAAGCAGGAGGATAGAACATGCACCTTCAGGTTGAACATATATATATAGTGAGGTTGATTACAAATATCCGCTTCAAGAGAACAATTCCTTTAAACTGCAGTCTGCAAAAGATATGAGTAAATATTAATAAATACACATATTTTATGTGCTTTGGGGTGAAAATAAGCTGCATTTAAGTTGAAGATTGAAATTACTGAATATAATACTCTCAGTTTTAAAAAAATTTTTTATTACATTGTTATTAAACCTTTCGTTAATAGCCAAAGGATAAATGTCATTTTAACGTGCATCATTTTTTACATTTTTATACTTTGAAATTAAAATTTTTAAAAATAAAATTTTATAAATGTAAATAATTTTTAACTTTAACAAACTTGATTTAATTTTAACTATTCAAAAAGAAAAAAAAAAAACAATACATAATTAGTCGATGTTAATTATATTCTTATAATTTAAATGAGTTAATTTTTTTTTTATAAATTTTTATAAATATTATGAACACTACCACTTTTGAATATAATAATACTGATAATTATTGTTATTGTTATTTTGGAAAAACCAAACTGATCAAGTCTGGACTCCAAGTTCCAGAGGCAGATCCAAGAGAGGACCAAGCCTGAGTGGCTCAAATGCAGGAAAGGGAAATAAAATTATATGTTGATGGGAGTATTATTGTCTGGGTTATTATTATTATTATTAGTTGTTTTGAAAAAACTAAACTTGGACCAAGTCCAGAGGCAAACCCAAGAAAGGGTTCAAATGTAGGGAAAGGAAAAATAATGTGGGAATTATTATTGCCATTGCCTTGAGTATAAATCATAAGTTTGTTCCCATTAAGATCATATTCATAACCAATAATGCACCTTATAATTGCTTCACTCTTTAAAGTAATACACGGTGTAATGGCAATGAAAGATATCTATTATTCTGTATTCCATTATAGTATCCATTAATGGAATATGGTTATCATTCAGGAACTATTTTTAGTATAAGGGCAAGTCAAAACACATCTTCAAGGTTATTATGTGTGCTTAGAGTTGGTATGACTGTGGTCATGTATGTGAAATTTGATCCCGATCGAGTCACTTGCCTTCCAGCTATTACAGTGTAAACATGCCTACTTATCTAGCAGTTTGCACCAAGGAGTAACAACAAGTAGTGAACTGATTTCTCTGGTCGGAGGATGTGAAAGGGACTGAAATTCATCGTAGATTTTTTTATCGCAATACGGGGACAATGTTTTTTCTGAAGTAAGCTGTTTTGGTACCCATCTTGCACAGACTTTACGGAAGCTATGCTCGTTGTGGATGACTTGATGGGCAGAACCATAACTGATGTTCAAAGAAGATGCTACCTCATCATTGTTTACTCGCTATTCGCCAGAACCATCTCTCGATCTTGCTAAATCTTGTCGTCCGTGGTGGAAGTTAATGGGCATCCTGCTCCCTCTTTGTCCGGCTACTTTTAAACTTCTCAGTCCACAAAATAACACACTTATGTGATAAAGCACTGTCCCCGTATTGTATAAAAGTTTACGATGAATTTCAGTTCCTTTCACACTTCTGACCAGAGAAATTGGATTACTGCTCATTGTTCCTCCACGGTGCAAGCTGCTAGTAGAGCGGACATGTTTACACTGTAATATCTGGAAGGCAATGACGTGATTGGGATCAAATTTCGCATACCTGACCGCAGTCGTACCAATTCTAAGCACAGAAGGCAGTTGACAACCTTGAAGGTGTGTTATGGCAAAAGTGTAGATAATTTTTGATTCACCCTCATATATTATCTTCATCATCATCATAATAAATTAAAATTGAAAAGAACGTCTGTGTTTGCTTTTTAAAAGGAAATAAAAGATAACTTTTACATCTTTTTAATAACTACAACATTTCAGGAATGAAGTGAAAAAAGAAATTCTTAAAGGCATGGCTTTGAACATTTGATAAGAACAATAAAAAATAAGATATTTTTTTAAATAAAATTTTATTTTTCGTTAGAAATAAAATACCGTAATTTTCGGCAGTAACGCCGCGGCGGCTGATACGCCGCAGCAGCAAAAATTTAACATAAATGTAAAATCTCCGACAGTAGCGCCGCGGCGGCCGATACGCTGCACCCTCCCTCCCCACTACCACACATGCAATCGGTAATCTAAAAACAGTTTTCTTATATGCTTCAATAAAAGTAATACGCATTTCCGTGGGGGAAAATTTTTAATTTCTTACATATAATATATTTCTGCAAACATTTCCTCCAGCGCCGAATACATTTTTCGTCGAGTCCTGCCTGCACGATTGCTCTTAGGCCTTTTCAATCTTGGCTGTTAGTTTAAACTTTAAAAGCTGCTTTCTCCCCCTCCGATGGAGGGGAAGAGATACTCCACCCGTGCTCTTGCTTATGATAATAATAATAATAATAATAATAATAATAATAATAATAATATATAATAAAATGCTGGTGTTTCTAACACCTGTCAAGCGCTCTCGTGACCATTCAGCCCCGCGCGTGCGCTCGTGAAACTTTTTGATATTCAGCCTCGAGCATCGAGATAAAAAGCCCGATCAGTGAATAAGAGCAAGAGCGTACCTTCATCTGTTCTTGATAAGAGTTAACTGCCACAGAAACTCGTTATGCTTTTAAACTTTCTGTTTTAAGCGTAATTATTTATTATTTATTTTCATATTTTATAATCTGGTGGGGATTTATTAGATTCCAATGCAAAAACGAGTGTTAAAACGCAAAAATCTACGTACGAGAAAAACAAAACTTTAAAGAAAATTCGAAACCTAAGAGAAAAAATTTTAAAAAATAAAAAATATAAAACAATCTTTGATTTTATCTTCAGCTCCTTCGCCACTACCGTGTATCCAGCTATAAGAAATTTTAATTAAAAAGCACAAAAGAAATACGCCAACAGGCAACTTGTTCTCCCAAAGGCAAATTTCGTTTCCCGTTTTTACTATTCGCTACTTTCAGTGAATATAGAGGGCGCTGCTAATTTTGAAAAATGGCGGGGAAATTAGGATCCATTTTCCATCAACATGCATTGAATATTACACTGTGTGATATTTTTCATGGGTGTTCTGATCAAGTCTTGGATACGCTGACGAAGGCAGCTTGGCTGCCGAAATGTGCATTCGTATGAATAAACTTTTGTTGTAGATTAGTAGTTTCCTTGAGTCCTTGTTTGTGTTGACACTCATTGTATCTGTGGCTTTTTCCCCGTTGTAAGTTTTACTTCCCAACTTTTTCTAAAGGCTTTATTTTTTGGGAAAAAAATATAATCTTACTGCATGTAACATCGTTTTTGATTTGCAGCCTTAAACACGGCAGTATTTGTTACTTTTTCCTTTCATTTCTTTAGCTGCAACAACGTGTTGAGCCTTATTTAAACTGAAAGTAGCGAATATCCGTGTGTGTGCTCGCCAATCATAAGCTGGCTGCGGGAGATAGCCGTTGTGTAGCGGGAGCTTAGCGAGGGAAGATTTATCCAAAAAAAAAAACGTGTATCCTGACGTGTTTTGTGCCTTCAGATTCATTATAAAGCTATAAAGACATTCGGAACATACTTCGAGGTGGGATGCGCTTTCACTGTCGGCCATTATCAAGTATTATTGCAAAGCGAAAGTGGCGAAAGTGAACAGGCGTGCTTGAACGTGACCAGATTTGAAAGTTGATAATGTTGGTCGTGTAATGAACGATGAGAACGATAAGGGCGGGAAGTTTTTAGATGCAGTGCTCACGTTGATCGATGAACATGGGCGGACTGGCAGTCTAAATCGTACCGGGCAGGTACCGGGAAAAATCGGCGAAAGCGGCCCTCAATCACGAGAAAGTAAAGGCATCCGTCCGGCCCATCGGAATTTTTTCCCGGTGATTCAATCTGCCGCTGTCGATGAACGCTCACGCTCGATCGCTATCGGAGTGAATTTTTAATTATTAGGATGTGAATTCATCAATAAATATGAATCAAGGAATACATTGTCACTTCTCATTTTATATCGTGAGAGAATGATATGAAGTAGGCCTAAAATCGTGGGTAGAATTTTTTATTTATTTGTTTTTTTTTTTTAATTTTTGTAAAATCTCCGACGGTAACGCTGCGACGGCTGATACGCCAAACACGCCAAAATTTTCACTTTTATTAACAGAAACGCCACAGCGCTACTGCCGAAAATTACGGTACTGAGAATTTTTGATATTTCATCATTGTTGTATTCAGATATATATTGAATGTATTTGAATTAAAATGTTGCAATAAATAATGAATATCAATAAAATTTATATGGTAAGACAAAGAAGAAAAAGACAAAAAATCAGGAAAATTTAAACAGGAGAATAACAACTGAGGTGAAGATCAAAGCAAGGAAATTAATAATGCATAGGCACATTTGCAAAATGAAACATAATGTGATAAGAAGTGCAGTAGTGCTTGAAAGGAAATGAAGGAATAATAAGGGAAAGACCAAACTAAAGATTAACGAAATCGAGAAACTGTGGATAATTGTAATACCAATGATTGTTGGAAAATATTCAAGACTGAATTGGTATGGAAATCCAACAAAAAGAAACGAATGTAGCCTGTATTGACAATAATATTAAAGACTTTAGAACAACTTTTAAGGCATTCTGAAGTAATCCTTAAATGAAATATTTGCATAGTGGATATTATAAAATCTAATTAGAAACATAACAAGAGATGTCTCCATTGAGAGAAAATCTCTTCGAACCTATCATTCAAGAAAAGGCTAATAATGTTATTTAATGTTCATAAAAATATGCAGAAGCAAAAGCACACTGGTTAAAAAGAGCCATGAAAAGAAACTATTCTTCAATCACATAGGTCTTATATTGCTATAATAATTGAAAATGAATGTGACGTTTATAGCAACAAATTCCAATTCAAATTCCTGGTCTGCAAAGTAGTAAGATTTTTTAAGAGAGAGCATGTGCAACTTCTAAAACAGCGTAGATGCCAAGAAGCTCTCACAAAATCCCTCGTATTTCCAGCATATTCACGAGCATTTCCATAAATAAATGGTTGGATCTTTCTTGCAATACTTAATGTTTAATATGAGGACTGACGATCGATCGTTTTGGCTATAAGATAGGCATATTATATGATTCTTCCAAACCTGGTACAGCTGAAAAATGAACAAAAAAATGCAGACATTGATAGTATTGATCCTTATACCTTATCAAATTACGAGTTTACTTTAGACAATCATTTTTCAACCTCTTTCTCTGACGGCATACTTGAACCTTCCACAGCACACATAAATTATGATGATCAAAACAAAAAGGATACCTTTTAGGATTTATTTCTTAACACAAACAAAGCTTATTAAATATTCTGTAATAAAAGGATAATTAAATTCTTAAGAAATGTTATTTTTTTATGTTTATTAAAAGTTTCATGACACACCTAAGATCCACTCATAGCACACTGGTTGAAAATATATGCTTTAGACGAAAGAAATTTCAAATAACGTGATCCACAAGTGCACGTTAAGAAATGAGGAATCACATCTGGATCATACAAATCACTCAATACATACAAGAATTTTTTGTGTGGCTAAGAACTCAAAGTGTGCTACAATCAATATCAACACACTCTTTTATAGCAACGTATGTAAGAAATGGGAGGCAAAGGAAGTAACATATCAGTTACCAGACTTGTTTTAAAAATTAAACGTTTTTTATATGTACACATGCATTTTTATTTATTTATTTATTTTTTTTTGCGTAGATGACTAGTCATTTCATCTTCCAATTCCTTCTTCCCAATGTATAAGATTGCTATTAACATTTATCATATCAAAAAATTAGCACAAACACCTACACAATATTTTATACTGCCACAGTCATGGACAGCAATGGATTAACCTCCACTTGGGTCCGATACAAAGTTGCTCGGGCCCTTTTTTGTTGTGTGTTTAGACATAAAATATAGACCAAAACCTTAGATAAATTCATCACCAAGTTTTCTTGGATATTATGGGCCCAAGACAATTATTTTTTTTGTTTACTCTATAATCCATCACTGGTTGGGGATACATTTCTGTTAATCATGGCGAGCCAAGTTCTTCTTCTCCTTGCTATTTTTTCAAAGTTTACTTTTCAGGTATTTGGTAAAAGGACTTTTGGCCGTCTTTTATTTTCCGATTCGAACAGCCTAAGATGCAGCAAAAAGCCATTGTGTACCAATTTCTTGAGTGAGTGCGATGATAGCGAATACCAAAACTAGCGATTAGCTACAGTGATTAGAACAGAGTAGCGACTTGCTTGTTATTTTGTATGGCGGCATAAGGCTTTCCTCATTTCAAGACATCACGATGACGTGTAGTGAAAAAGCCCTATTTAAGAAGTCTATTTATTTCCAAGTGTGCAGTACAAAATCCATATTCCAATCCAAGAATAAAGAATTCTGCATGGAAAAACTTTATTAACCCAGCAGAGAATGAACACATCACCAAAGTTTTCATTGAATATTTTCTTGTTGGGAAAATGTATAATCAACACAAAGATTTGGCCAAGAGACTATTGGCTGAATTTTACCGAAAACACATTGAATAGAAACATTCTTCCAGTTATATTAAAAAATGGTACAGTACAATTAACTTGCACAAAAGATACATTAACAAATCTTAATAATTGGTGCAAGCAACATCACCATTAACACAAGAATGATGCCATTGACATCAAGTAACTTTTAACCAGTTCACCAATTTCACTTTCCCCTTGAAAAGAAATCTAATAAAGAATTCATTATCTAGATATCAATATCAAGAAGAATTGCAACAAAGATATAATACAGTTTAATGTTCACAGGAGACCAACTACCACAAGTAATATCATCCACGACTTTTCAATTCATGCACATAAGATGGCGGTGCACTTTTCAATTCATGACTTCTGTGACATGCACATCACAGAAGATGGCGGTCTTTCATGGATTTTTCAATGATTTTATCATCTATTAAAATTTCATTTTCTATAAATTGCTGATCACTATCCCTTGCCTTTTCCTTCAAAATTACTCCATTAATAGCTGTTCCTCTTTGTTGTTTTTGCATGAACTAAATCCATATTGTCCTATTAATGACATCATTTTTTGCCTTCTTCATAGTGTACCTTCTCCAATTCTATATGCTCTCTGAAATCTTGAAGGGGTTTCCGGTTTCTCATTTACCATACTTTTTCCAATATTCAATTCATTATATATCCAATTTACATGTTCTCCATTATCCATGCATTCATTTTTATGTTCATTTTAACAGTTAATAAGTGAAAGCTGAACTAGTTCAAGTTCTTTATTTCAAATTAATGTATATTACAAAAAGAAAAAAAAAAAAGAACCATAATAATTAATTGATGAAGTGAAATAGGTTTGACAATGCATAGTGGGAAAGCCTCCATCAACTTCATCAAGAAGGACATTACATGGTCTCCATTCCATAACAGCAAGTAAATTGAGATGGGCACTGGAGGATACCAGATGAATACACTGGAATCAACTTATTATTATTGCGTAGTTGAAGGATTTACACAACTACAATAGCTAACCAATCATCATTTCAGATGATTGGTAGCACCTACTAGGTTAGAGCTTTGTATCAGGCTAAAAAGTTCATTCATATTGACATATCGGTTCAAAACAAATAATTAGGGGGGGGAGCTTGAAAATATAACTGCTTAAAGGGAGACTGGATAAAATGGAATCTACTGTAAAATATAAGACTGTTAAATATAAAGATGAAACTTCATCATAACTGATCACTTCATTCAAACAAAGTACATGCACCATCAATGAAATCATGGCTGTTGTCATGAAGCCCAATAAA
The DNA here is from genome assembly GCA_023313115.1 of Rhysida immarginata. Taxonomy (NCBI): domain Eukaryota; kingdom Metazoa; phylum Arthropoda; class Chilopoda; order Scolopendromorpha; family Scolopendridae; genus Rhysida; species Rhysida immarginata. The sequence continues at coordinate 875,284 of JAHWFO010100943.1, read as the reverse complement.
TTGAGAAAAACAAGAATGATAGACTATCAATTGAGATCTTCAACGAAATTGGTAGTAACTTTACAGTATAACATAGTTAAAAAGCAGGGCGTACGGAAGGGGCTGGGTCGCGGAGATCATCGAGTTTCCTGCATAGAGTCTGGAACTTGTGCTCTTTGAAGGATTGTAATCTGATGTCATCGTCGTCGATAAGAGGCATCAGAATGCCGGGCAGTATGATGGTGGACAAATGCAGGTGGAGTCGAAAGACTTCTTGGTTGAGGCGGTGTTTCTTAACATATAGAATGGATGTAGAGCGGCTTACCCAGATCCTAATGGCGGCAGTCCGTGCAGCTTGGGCAGCGGTGGATCTGTTGCGGATAATGACTTGTGCATACTTGGGTTGTAGGTGTTCACGGATGCATACTCGATTGAACCAAATATTCTGGATTGTAGCGGCTAGCTTCCTCTTGATGTGGAATTTCTTGGAGATGAGTGGTGAACATTGGTGAGAAGTAACATTATGAGATGAGGTGTAACATTATAAGGGTTCATAATACTGTTCCTATCAACGAAATTGGTAGTAACTTTACAGTATAACATAACTTTCTTATGTTATACTGTAAAGTTACTACCAATTTCGTTGATAGGAACGGTATTATGAACCCTTATCTCACCGATGAGATCTTCAAGTTAAATAATAACGATAAAACTTTTTTCTAAGTACGTAAGAAAAACATGAAGATTGAAAATGTTGAAAAAAGGTACAGTGGTACCTTGGTTCATGATGCTTGATTATGTTCTTAATTTGGTTAATGTGGTTCCGTTCATCAGTTGACACGGAGATATTTTTTGTCCTGCGTAACAAGAAATTTCTATCAGATCTTTTACTCAGCCATGTGTGGGAGGACATTGTTGAATAGAGAACAGCCACACGGCATAGAGGTGAAGCTCAGACACTTTTGATCCATCAGAACCAGCTGTTTACATTTTTCGATAATTGAATCTTCCTTGTAGTACACAGTGCTTTATTTTATGTTATAAATGCTGTTTATGATGAAAATGAGCATGTAACCATTTATTTTTTTTATGAGTAAATGATATATACCATATTTTTATGACAATTTAAACAAGTTTTATCTCCATATTAGATATGTACTTTGATTTACATCGGTAAACTTGGAACAGAGTTTTTATAAAATTAGTACATGTATTTACTATGAAAGAGAATGAATTTTCTACAAATTATCACAGACAAAAAAAACAAATATTCCAATGTTTTTACCTCCATTTTCACATAAGAGAATTTATATCGCCAGATAATGATTACAAAAGTGAGTTTCTTAAATGAAATGTAACTGGCTTATTAATTCTAAATTATACAGTGTGTCTCAAAAGTTGTGTGCCATATAAAAGTTAATGAATGTTGGCTTTATGTTCACACTGTTCGCAAGCTTATCGTTACTGTTCAAAATGTGCACCATACACTCGAAGACAATGTCTTACACGATCCAAATTTTCTTATATCACGTGTAAAAGTGTAACTGGTGGGCTTGGGAATATCAGGGTGCCGGCGATGAAATTCGTCTGCAGCTTCTTGAGATATTCTGTGGTGATCTCCACAAAGAAGCATCAGCTCTATACGTTGTTCCAGTGTCAGCATTATTCCTCTACTTCACTATTTCACCTACAAAATCAAAGCAACCAATTAATCCGTTTGGCATGCGACTTTTGAGACACACTGTATATAAATGACATTTTTATAAAATGCACTTAATTTTTTGAAATTGAAATGTTTATTAAATAAATATATCTTCATAATGGCAAATCATAATGACTTTGAAATTGTCAAAATAGCCAAAACAATTGTCAGTCGTTATATTAAACATTAAGTATTGCAAGAAAGATCCAACCATTTATTTATTTCCAAGTGTGCAATATAAGATTCTTATTCAAAAGAAAGGCTAGAAAAATTAAAAAAAAAAATTTTCCCAAGGTAATTGGAAAAAAAAAAAAAAAAAGCAATGTACAGAAGTATACAAACGAATATTGCAGCATGAACATTTATTCATTTCTCATAGTGATGGATTATGAGAACAAATGTTATAATGGATGAAAAAAGAACTGTCCAAGTTTATGCAACTTGCCTTACAAATGTTCAATATTCAATCCACTGGTGACACAGCACAGATTTATTTGGTAATCGACTTCTTCCCACATAAATATCAGCTTATTGACTGAATTGCTGCAACATTCTGGTGTTTTATTTCAAGCAGATTAGTGGTGGCACATAAACATAGTCTTTGACAAATCCCCTAAGGTAAAAATCATGTGGGGATAAGGTTGGAAGAAGTGGCAGCCACAGTAGAAATTGGTCAGTAGAATGGTGTGGTTGATCTGCCATCGGTGAACAACAAGTTTGGCAGGCATGTTTAAAATCTATCATATTCTGCTTTCACCCCATCATAAAAAAAAGATAATGGCGATTTTCGTTTGTGCACGACCTGCATAACATCAGAAAGAACCTATAAGAGAAGTATGTTCCAATTTATCTTCAGATCATACTTCTCTAGTTTTATGTATAATATTGAGAATTTTCATCATGTACAGACAGTCTCTAAAGCAGGACTTATCAAATTTTGTCACAAGAAATGTATTATTAAATGTATGAGTTCAGTATTTGGTGGTAATGAAATGGAAGTCAAGTTTGAAAGTTATTTTTTGGTATAATTATTAATTAAACTTTTTATTCTTTTCAAGCAACAATTTATAATTTAACTCGGAAAAAAATTTAACCGAAATCTTATAAATTTTTATTTTGTACAGATAATAACATAAGAAATAACGTTATTCAAAATAATCCGCAAAAGCAAAAAAAATTGAGCGCACATAGCCATACACAGACTCCATTATTAGTAGCTCCAATGGAGCCTTTGTATGGTTATGTGCATTAAATTTTTTTGTGTTCTCAGTTTATTTTGAATATTGCAATTTCTTATTTTCCAAGCATCAGTATTATCTTTACATGAGCAACATATTTCAAATTGGTGTGAAACTGTGAGATATAGGTTCAGACGGTTTCCTTGTTATGTTAGTCTGACTTATCTTTTGGGACTAACTTACTCAGTTGTGGTTATTATTTTTTTATAAATTATTTGCAGGTTTTTACTTATAGCATTAGGTCAAGTAAAGGAGATTTATTTAAGGATCTTGTATCAAATTTGATTAAAAGTCTTATGGAATGTTAACCCATTCTTTTTAGTTGTACTATCTATATCAAGCATTCCCATAAAATAAAATTTATTGTGAAATTATTAATATTCAAGCATTAATTTTTTTATTTTTTATTCCTATAAGGGTTGCCCAAACTAAAAGTGAACACTGTCTAGATAAGTGATAACTTTATTTGAAACTTCAAAGTAATCACCATGTTTGTTGAGGCATTGATTCCATCGTTAACACAGCTAGTCTATTCCCTTGGCATAGAAGGATTGTGGTTGTTTTTGAAAAAGTCTTTCACTGCATCCTTTATGTTTTTGTCCGAATTGAACATTTCCCTTGCAATGTCTTCCTGAGGGCCCAAAGATGTGGTAATCACATTCTTGTAGGCAGGATGTTCCAAGACTCTCCTCCGGAATTTCTATAACATCATGGTGGTTTCACAGGAGACATGGGGGTGCAAATTGTTGTGCAGAAGGATCATCTGTTGTGAGAGAAGATCTGGGTGTTTCTTTTTGATTGATTGCTGAAGTTTCTTGAGAGTACTGCAGTACTGTGCAGAATTGATGGGGCACATCTTTGGCAGAAAACCAAAGCATAGAGGATCCGGTATCTATCACGATTTGTCCTTGACCTGATCTGGGCAGATCGATGTTGATGTCCGACTGTCACAGAACTCTTACACCAGTTGTTCACATCTGTTCATCCTAAACAGTGCTCACCATACATAGCCTTCATTCGACAATAAATGTTGACGTTCTGCTCTTCTTCTGCCACTAAAAAACGCACTGCTGCTCTTCTGTTTCATCATGGATGCATCCATTTTTACACATTCTTTGTATATGCACGAACAGGTGAAGTCGCAATTTATGCACTCCAGTATACTTCTGGAATATACTAGCACACCCCTTCACTAGAGCACTGTTGTCGCTGCTGTAGTAATGATACTATAGGATGTGTCCACTTTTCATTTGGGCAACCTTCATATATGTGTATTTATTGGTTTTCATTTCACTTTTGGAATGTTCTCTTGTTTAATCAATACCATTTTTATTTTAATTTTTTTTTTTTATTTTAATTTTTTTTTTGATATCATAATTGCAATTACACATTAAAACTTCATGTTTTCAGGAAAAACCGGAAGCTTAGGGAGAAACAGCTTAAAAGGTGATGAAAGTCTTACAGATGGAATGACTGACGGTGATGACGAAATTTTAGAGTCACTTGTGAAAACGGCAACAGCACCAAGCAGTAGAGCAACACCAAGAGAGAGGAAGAGAGCACGACAAGCTGACAGAAAATCATGTAAGTTTATAAAATAATTGTAAGCTAAGCATTTCTGTTTTCATGATGATAGACAGCAAAATGTCAAAGCTTAAATGTATTATTTACTGCTTTTTTTTTTTTTATCTTCCACATAATCACAATGCAGCTTTAGTGTGACGACATATCTTCGTATTATTGAACAAGCATTTGGAGGTATATAGAAAGCATGCATTTGTGGTGATTTTATTATGAGCATGCAAACGTGTTGGTTTATTAAACATTCCTGCATGAATTTTTTCACAGTAGATACAGGTTCCTTTGCACTGATTTTTGGCCCACACTTGCACCCAGTATTTAGTTTTATTATACAGCGATAAACTTTAATTTTTAATTAGTTTTTAAATGTTGAAATAAGATATTAGATCAATTTTAATGGTTCTAGGAAAAGGTTTTATGGAATGTGTTTTGTAAATATTATTTCAAATCTAAGTTTAAATATACAGTGAAAGTAGAGGTTATTAGAGATTCTTGTCATTGGATCCCATCGAGAACGATGCACTTAGATAGTCTATCTAAGTTTCTAGACAATTTACAATGGAAATGTTTACAAGTCTTGACATTGTAAATTTTGTGTCACACAAGCTGTGCTAGCTACTTAAGCTGTTGTAGGCAAAAATAAATGAACATGCAAGACTTACAATTGCAGGAAGTCACTTAGAGACAGGCCTTTCTTTTTTTTTTTTTTGAGAAAATCTTCTATGTTGAAGAAGATCGTGATCGTAATTATTCATTGGATACATGATATACCTCAAATACATATGCACAACTTGATGCTGAATATGGGTAGATAAGAATCATCGTGAATTAGCCACCAGGATGTTTAGAATAGTTGGGAGGGGAAAACTTCAGGTAAATAGGCAAACTCATAGGTTAAAACAAAATGGAACTAGAACATTTTCCAGCAGGCAATTATACAACAAAGATTTTTATTACATATTGATATGATTAAGTTCTTATTCTTCCAGGAATCATCTCCCAAAGTTCGTCCATACTATTTGAAATCACCCTGTATATTTATATTAATTTTTATACTTTTTGTTGATACTTGTGATTGTGTATTAATATATTAAAGTACACGTATTAGTGCCTGGTACTCTTCTTTTATCATCAAGTTAATAATATTTCCACACTGCTGTCTTAATTTGTGCATGCATGAATAATTATATGCTTAATTATAATACTCAGACTCACCGGTTTTGATAGAAAAAATTCTACATATAGCTTTCACCAAATTAAACATACATGCAAACTATTCGATGCACTTCTCCAAATTTTCCAAGAAAAAAATTCATAAAGTTTGTTATAATTGCCTACACTATAAATGCCCAAATTGTAGCATAGATTTTTTATCGTGTTCAAGTGGTCTAGTGGTAAAACGCTAGAATTTTGTTTTGCAAGTATGGGTTCAAATCCTATCTTCGATAATTGTTTTTTTTTTATCTTATGTAAATTTTTTTAACATGTATAATTCATTTACTAAATATATTTCCGATTTCCAATTTGCTGCCATCTTCTTCTTCTTCTTCATTCGAATTTGGCCACCTAAGGACCACGTAAATCAATACTCATGATTTCCCTCTCCTCTTTCTCTCCATCCAGTACTGCTTCATTTTTTCGCTATGCTGCTTTTTCCTTTCTTCTGTCCATAGCGTCTGTCCTCTTCTTCACCCTCTCTCGGAAACCCCCAAATACTTCAACCCCTCTTCTAAATGCATCTCTGTCGTTTATCTTTTCCTCTGTCATTCCCAACTCCTCGAGGTCAGCCTTAACTTCCTTGAACTAGTTCATTTGCGTTTTAGGATTTTGATCGAAGTAATTGAAAATACGCTCTGTCAATCTGCTTTCATCCATTCTTTTTAGATGTCTGTAGAATGTTAGTCTTCTCTTTTTCATCCCCAAGACAATTCTCTCTGTTTTCACATATATTTCGCTATTACTTCTCAATTTCCAAATCCCGTTTTCATATTTTGGTCCCACAATCTTTCTAAGAATTCTTCTTTCCTTCTTTTCTATTGCATCTAATTGCATGGCCGTATTTAAGGCAAGACATTCTGATGCATAGAGACTCTCAGGTCTAATAACTGTGTTGTAGTGTCTTAGTTTGGCATTAATTGACATTAATTTTTTGTTGTAGACTCCTTTTTGTTGTTAGTTGAAAAGCAAATTCCATTTTTCTTGTTCTTACTAAGTTCGCTTCCTTATCCAGACCATTAGGTTGAATCACTTCTCCCAAGTATTTGAACTTAGCTAATTTATTTATTCTGCCATACATTGTCTCCAAAAATTTGGGTGCATCTTTTACATTAATCATATATTCTGTTTTTTCAAACGATATTTGCAATCCGGCTTTCTCCATGGATTTGTTTTATTGAGTCTTCCATATTTTCAGCCATGAGTGCTACCATCATTTTTTTTTTTTTTTTTTTTTTTTTTTATATATAAAATGCACATAAGAACTATTAGTCGTCCCTCCCCAAGTTGGCATTCCACAAGTCAGCAATTTTTTCCTGAAAGACAATGACTTCCGATCAGGAATTTTTGCCAACAAAAATTAAATTGGTGATGATTATTACGATTAGAATATTTAAAATTAACTAATTTTATAGTTTCCAGGTCGCAGAATTTTTCATCCATTTTCTAACTAATATCACTCCTGATGCATACAACCTGTTTTGGGGGGTTATGAAAATTAATTATTGAAATTAATATAAGCCGGCTTTCTTCGAACTTTTTATTTTCCACGAACTTCAAAATGGCGACCAATTATAGAGGCACACCTCCCCACAAGCAGCTACGTTTTTCTGAAAAAATTAAAATGATGACTTGTGATTAAGATTGCCCTAATTTGAAAAAATATTACTATATTTAATATGAGTTTAATTTTTCCTCATAATTTTCTTCTTCAAAAGCTGGTATTTACTAAGAATACGTATTACGTACGGAACGCTGCAATAAAATAGATGCAAATGCCTATCTTAGAATTCCACACGACGGAAAAATCACACGATGGCAAGGCCCTAGAACGGAGGTTGCCGACTTGTGGAGTGACAACTGTATAATTAAACATAATCTACAATTTCAGATATGCTAAGGTTATTTTTATGTAAATTGAAAGGTTGTTACGAGTTATATTTATTTCCTTTTTAAAAAAAAAACACAAAAGAAGTTCTAATTGACGTGTAGGTAAAGACAGTTAATTTCGTTCATAACAAACTTCTGCTCCTAGAAATAGGCTATTGTAATTTGTTGGCTAATGTGCTAGTTAAAAAATGTTAATGAAAGGTGATTGATAAATTATAGATACCAATAAGATGCATTATCTTTAATAGTGAGGACATAATGGAATAATTATTTAAATGTTATTCCATACGTTACAAAATTTATAAAAATAATTTAATGTGGATAATTTTATAAGAGTAGGAGTTGTAATAATGATAATTAATTAAAAAATATGAACTCCAATTTAATTAGAATAAATAAAAATAAAAATAAATAATAAAAACACTTGAATATAGATCACCTGATGTGACCTTTATTCAAGTGTTTTTATTTATTCTAATTAAATTGTAGATTTCATATTTTTTAATTAAATGTGGATAAATAAACTTTTATTTAAATGCTCATTTATCACTGTGGATCATTAATGAAGTTTCGTATATGCATTTTATAAAAAAAAGAGTGACGGTAGCAAATTGGAAATATATTTAGTAAATGAATTACACATTCCCATACGTGTTAACAATTTTTACATGAACAAAATTTGAACCCGTATCTGCAAAACAGATTTCTAGCGTTTTACCACTAGACCACCTGAACGTGATAAAAATCTATGCTACAATTCAGGCATTTATAAAGTGTAATATGTTATAACAAACTTTATGAATTTTTTTTCTCGGAAAATTTTGAGAAGTTTGCTTTGAATCCTCGATCCATTAAAAGAAAAATATCTATTATCATTAACAAAGACTTGTTAACTGGCATTTACTGGCAGTGAGTCAGCAACCCTGTTGCTAACTTACAAGTTATTGTCACGCACAAGGGATAAACCAACTTCCAACCATAAATGTTCAGTGTTGAGCTACCATCTTAGATTCTCGAGATCATTCTTACATTTATGAAAATACTCATGATCATGTTATGATTTAACAAGAGTATCTTTAAAATTCACTGTATCTCTCTTCAAGTAAATATTATGATTTGAAACAAAATATTTTGTTCTGCTTTGCATGGGTGTTTAATTTGGTGGAAACTACATGTAGAATTTCTGTGATCAAATTCGGTGAGTCCGAGTACTTGGAATCTCCTTGTTAGTGTTCTTGTTTGTGTGTTAATAATTAATAAACAATTTATTGCACTTTTTTTTAATGAAATTACAATAATCTGTAATAAAATTCAGAGTCATAAATGAAGAAGAAATATTGGCTTGTACTATTAAACTTGTATCATCCATCATTTAAATTAGTACCGGTTCATCCAAATTATTTTTTCTGTCTTCCTTGCGTGCTGTGTTAACAGTGCTATATGTATTTGTCAAATCAGTAAGATTTTATGAGTCACATTTAAATGGGACTTTTTTGCCTATTGCATTAAATTCATTGGAAATAATTTTTAGTTACACCTCTTCTTTTCATGCTCTGATGTCTTGAACTTAACATATTCTTAGGCCATTTGTTCATTTTAAATACATTTTTATTGATTACCGTAATTTTCGACAGTAACGCCGCGGCAGCTGATACGCCGCAGCAGCAAAAATTTAACATAAATTTAAAATCTCCGACAGTAACGCCACGGCGGTAGGTATGCCCCCACCACACACACAATCTAAAAACAGTTTTCTTATATACTTCAATAAAAGTAATGTGCATTTGAGTGGGAAAAATTTTTTAATTTCGTACATATAATATATTTCTGCATACATTTCCTCCAGCGCCAAATACATTTTTCGTTGAGTCCTAACTGCCTTGCTGCTGCACGATTGCTCTTAGGCCTTTTCAATCTTGGCTGTTAGTTTAAAAGCTGCTGTATAGCTTGCACATCGCTTTGGCGAATTTGAAACATACTCTGCTCATGGTGAAGATATACTCCACCGTGCCCTTGCTTATAATAATAATAATAAATAATATATAATAAAATACTGGTGTTTCTAACACCTCTCAAGCGTTCTCGTGACCGTTTAGCCCCGCGCTCGCGCTCGTGAATCTTTCTGATAGTCAGTCCCGAGCGTTAAAATGCAAAAATCTATGTATGAGAAAAACGAAAGTTTAAAGAAAATTTGAAACCTAAGAGAAAAAATTTTAAAAAGTAAAAAATATAAAACAATCTTCACTTTTATCTTCAGCTCCTTCGCCCCTACCATGTATCCAGCTATAAGAAATTTTAATTAAAAACCAGAAAAGAAATGCACCAACAGGCAACTTGTTCTCCTTAAAGACAAATTTTGTTTCCCGTTTTCAGTATACCCGTGTGCGTGTGTATAAGCTGGCTGCGGGAGTTGGCCGTTGTGTAGCGGGAGCGAGCGAGTGTGCGACGTCGCCGTCACCTAAAAGGGAAGATTTATCCTAAAAAAAAACGTGTATCCTACGTGTTTTGTGCCTTCAGATTCATTACAAAACTATAAACGCATTCGGAACTGACTTTGAGATGGGATACGCTTTCACTGTCGGCCATTATTGCAAAGAGAAAGTGGCGAAAGTGATCAGGCACGCTTGAAAGTGATCAGATTTGAAAGTTGATAATATTGGTCGTGTAGTGAACGATGAGAATGATAAGGGCGGGAAGTTTTTAGATGCAGTGCTCACGTTGATCAATGAACATGGGCGGACTGGCAGTCTAAATCGTACTGGGCAGGTACCGGGAAAAATCGGCCCTCAATCACGAGAAAGTAAAGGCATCCGTCCGGCCCACTTATGGGGTTTTATCCCGGTGACCCGGTGGTTCAATCCGCCGCTGTCGATGAACGCTCACGCTCGATCGCTATCGGAGTGAATTTTTAATTAAAAGGATGTGAATTCATCGATAAATTCATCAATAAATATAAATCAAGTAATATATTGTCACTACTCATTTTATATCGTTGAGAGAACGATATGAAGTAGGCCTAAAATCGTGGATAGAATTTTTTTTTTTTTTTTTTTTAATTTTTGTAAAATCTCCGACAGTAGCGCCGCGGTGGCTGATACGCCGCACAAGCCAAAATTTTCACTTTTATTAACAGAAACGCCGCGGCACTACTGCCGAAAATTACGGTAATTAAAGTTTTCATTTATTTATTTATTTATTTATTTATTTATTTATTTATTTTAGTACGAAGGACATTAAAAAATGGCCTGACGGAAGAAGAGAGACGGATTTTATCTACCATGTCTCCCTATTCAAAATGAACAGCATTTTCCAATATCGTTTTAAAACGGGAATTCAGTAACCAAAAGGGCCATAAATACGAATGCTACATTCGTTTGTACAGAAAATACTTGACAATGATCCTAACAACAACTGCCATCACCTCTTTTTTTTTTCTTTTTCTTTTTTTTTTTTTTTGAACATATGTACATAAAGAACTCATAAAATTTTAGAGATTTTTTTTTTTGTAAGTGATGAACTTTCTCATGCAAGACCTTTCCTTCAAGAATGATGTTTTGTTTTCCTATGCCTTAACTTTGTAAGGTTAATCAGAAAAGAGACTATTTAAAAGGGAATCCAGAAGTTCTCTGTGCAGATGACCACTATCTGAAAGGAGATAATCATTCTAGATGTGGGGATTGTTTTCAATTTGTATACGTGTGAGCGTGATTTTTAATAGAACAGTGATATTTGTCTAACGGACATTAAACAGACCATGTTTTTTCTAATCATTTTGTGTATAAATTCTGTATGTATAAGTTGTTATTTTGTGTATACATTGCATTGTGCAATAAAGCTTTTAAAATAAATTTCCAACACTTGTGTTATTTGCTAGAAATAAAAAAGAGAATAAGCCCTAATCATAATAATAAGGGGGATATCGACACTCCATAAAATAAATATAGGAGAGAGTGGGGCAAAATGGATATAGAAGGCAAAGCAGATCAGCCAAATAGTTCCCTTTTTCCAGATAAAAGGCATGATGTGCACCTTTCTCTGTGTTGCCTAGTCAGTGCACGCAGAATACAAGTCATCGTGGGATGTGTTAAGACCAAACTAAGTAATTATGTAGGTTAATGTGTTTTCATGCGGTTTTCGTAAAATTTACAATGTTTCGTCATTTAGCTGCAGTTCAGTAATGACTTGTTTGATCAAAATTTCTTCTAGATATGTGTGTTAGTGATTTATCGATAATATAATTTGACTCGGTTTTTGCCCGTTAGGCTTAATGTGTTGCTCATAGAATTTTTTTGTTTTTAAAGTGAGAGGATGGGGCAAAGTGGATAATTGATGAAGGGGAAAAATGGATCAGGGGGTCTAGGCTGAGCTCATCGACAAGCAGTCGACTGTCGACAAGTGTCGATGGTCACGTGGTTAATGACGCATTTGTCGATTCGAGCTAGCATGAACACGACTTGTCCACAGTGTCTACAGAGTCTACAGTGTACAGACTCTACACCGTCGATTTTCTAGTGTAGACTTTGGCCATCGACAACTGCCTTATTCTTGTTTACAATTCAAGAGCAGTCGACTATGCACTTGGCGATCGTTATTTCAGAATTTAGCAACAGATTTCTTATTAAAATCTTTTTTCCTTCGTTTCCGGCCTGCAGGCTAAATACACATAGCTCAAGAATACACATTTTCGAAAAATATTAACAAAAACTTGCTTAAAAATATTTACATACATGAAGTACTCTCTTGTGTTACGAAACTTGAACTGTGAAAATAATAATATAGTGTGTCTGCAGATACGTGTTTATGTATGCATTTATGAGTATACATGATAAATGTGTAAATGTGTGTAAACTTGTGTATATCAGTGTATTTCATCTAGCCATACGTGTGTAAACTTGTGTATAAATGTGTAATATGCCACTTATCAAGATTTTGTCGATTTTGTCGAGATCGACAGCTTGTCGATGAGTTCAGCCTAGACCCCCAGAAACGATGTGAGACCACTGCCTACCAAGACTGTTGGAGAAGTGTGTAAACGAAGTGTCAGGAGGAAACTTCCAAAATATTGACAAGCTCGCCAGAAACGGGAAAAATCATCCAATTCTGCAGCTAGAAGCTCGAGAGGCGAAGGTTCGAACTAATGCTTTAAGAAACTTGAACTTTCAAAAGCTCCGGCGTCATTGGCATCCTATGAAGGACAACTTGATTTTGTCTGTGATCACTATACTTCTGATGCTATTCTCTGTGTATGATCCAGTTTGCCCCCCGTCCACTGATCCACGTTATCCTCATAGTGGGGCAAAGTGGATGATTTGCATATATTTGTAAAAAGATTAATATTAAAAAATGCTGGAGTGTATAACTGTGATTGCTTCAGATTATTGTTCCCATTGCTTTGAGGTATTGGATGTGTGTAAATCTGAGAAAACTAACTCACATTACATTGGTTTAATCTTCACCTAGAATTAAGTGATCCGCTTTGCCCACTCTCCCCTATCCCAGACACTGTCGTAGTTATATACATAACTATATATTTTCACAGAGCTATAATCACTGACAAAACTATCCCTCATAACAGACCAGACATTACACCAGTAGATCATGGAAGCAAGAGAATGGGAAGAGAAGCTGTAGTTTAAAGTGTTATCATGAGTACACTAGCGCACCAAAAGGTTGGGTTGAAACTATGATCTCGGTTTCACTATTAAAACTGAGAAAAACATTAATTAACATTACTCCCTCATTAAAAGACATCAGCCTACCTCCTGCTTGGGAATTCCCCTAGTAACCAGTAGACGTTGTCCATCTAACAGCTGACGTCACCACCGATACTGCCCTTGGACTTAAAATTTTTCAGTAAGCAGCAACAAGTGGATTGATGACGGATGTCTTAGATCTCTCGCAAAGCAAATTACCACACAAGAAATTGCAATTTCCAAACAGTGTTCAGTGAACAACAAAATAACTGATGTGGGTAAATGTAAATATGACAGTGACAACTCAAACAAAAAAAAATATATTGCAAAATATTGTTCAGTGGTAGCAGGGATCTACTCAGCATAAAGAACAGCAAGCTCTTTTATCTATGTGGGGGTTGACTAGAACAGCCAACTGTTTGGCACTGTGCTTTAAATTATGCTTTAAATTATGTTAGGACTTGTTTGATAGCGACAGCTTCCATATCCACGGTGGCTTAGTGGTTACATAGCATGGGACGGTAACCCGAAGGTCCCTGGTTCAAGTATAGGACGTGAAATTTTCTTTACTGTTTTTCACTATTTGTTCATTATATTAGCTGAGCAAATGTATTCAAGACAAGATTGAGACTAAGCATAAAATTTATCTAACAGATTAGTAAGTTAAACAAGAAATTAATCCTCCTGAGGAAGATATAAGAAAGTAGTGGAAGCCTTGAGATCATCTATTTTTACCCTTTTATCTGCACTTTTTAACCCCCCCCCCCCCCCCCCATATGTTGCCATAGTTCTAAAGACCAAGTGACTGCCACTCCCATAAGTTCCACCACATTGGAAAATTTGGTCCAAACTTCATAGTAATGTACATATTGCCTAGAGGAATCTGCATACCCGGTACTGAATTTCACTCCTAATACCATGTAAACCTTTTGCTCCCCTTTAACTTCCACCCCAGTGGGCCATCAAAACCAAACTAAATAGTGAAGGTGGACATGCCCATAGCTCATTCCAAATTTCAACCTTCTACCTCGAAAAATGCAGAAATTATGAAGGGGACAAACGGATGGACAGACAGACATTGTAAAATCAATAAGTAGCTCCATTCTTCCACTACTTAATAATACATTTCCCAGCATCAAATTTTCCTATGAAATTGAAAACAATAATGGTCTTTCTTTTCTAGATTTAAAAATTATTAGGATTACTGATAGGTAGATTTTGACATTTATCAGAAATGCATTAACAATCAGCTATACAGGATGTGGCTGAATGGAGTCCCACATTTCCCAAGGTCACTATTTAGGCAGAGATGGCGGAACTGCAGCGTCAAGAGATGCAAATATTTGAACCAATACTCTAGTTGTCATTAGACGCCATCAATTGGTCCTGTGTTCATCGTAATTTTTCTTCAAAAACAACAGTTCTATTATCGCTTTGCAGCGAGCATTTCAAAAAAGTTCAACAGATCACATTCCTGACCAAAAAACAATCTTGTGATGAATTTCAAACCTGAAGGCAACTGGATCTGCATTACCAAGGAAGCCAAAGGGCTTCTTTAGAACACCTGAAAATGCGGATCTATTCAAGCTTCGGTAGTGCAATCCCCAAAATGTTCTGCTCGAAAACATGCTGCTGCCTTGGGGATTTCAGTTCGAATGGCGAGACGAATTCTTCACACAGACCTAAACTGCATCCGTATAAAATTATGGTTGCACAGTAGCTAAGTGAAGTAGGTTGGGGGTCAAGTACGAGGGTGAATCAAAAAGTAAGTTACACTCTGAAACAGTAAAAACAGATGTAAGTTAAGATCCCATACACATGTTCTGAGGAAACGTGCACCATTTATTTCACTTTTCTACATAATCGCCCAACAATTGTAAGCACTTGTCTGAACGTGAAATTAACTTAGCCATGCCCCAGCGTTTCTCAACCATGTCAGCACTGCGTCTTTGACGTTGTCATCAGTGTGGAATTGTTTTCCTCCCATTTTACATTTCATTTTCCAGAATCATCTCATTAATGCGGGCCATGTGCTCGGGAGCGTTGGACGTGGATGGTTTTCCTGCACAGTATTCGTCCGTCAAATCTGAGCGCCCATTTTTGAACTGCTGGTGCCACTTCACAATTGCAGGATGAGAAATCACATTATCCCCGTAGACACTGCAAATTTCCTTACGGATTTCAGTGCAATTTAAGCCTTTCACCCACAAAAAACGGATTGTTCTGCAAATCTCCGAATTGGAATATACAATAAGTTGCTGCACCATGACAATACTTTTGCATACGCAGTAAATGCATGAACACGTGGGATCATGCCAAGTTGCAATTATATAGCCCATCCAGCCTTAGTTTGCACGAAATATGATGGACATGTTAATTGTTATGTATTGTTTAATTTTTGTTATGACAATGTCCAACAATTGAAACGGCCATCACATTTCGCACAAACTAAGGCTGGATGGACTATAGACATATGGGCAATGTCCTTAAAGACGGCGAATGATGTCACTGCTCTTTCACCACACAGATAGTGTGTGTAACTTACTTTTTGATTCACCCTCATACCATTTTATGTGAGAACAGTCTTGAAAACATCTCTCCCACAGATGTTTTATAGAACAGTGATGAGGCACATTTCCACCTGCCATCAACAAGCACAATTTTCTGTATTGGGCAGACACTAACCCCATGAACCAGAAACCTCGGCACAGCCATTCCCCCAGAGATGACCAACAGAGTAATGGATAACTTTCAAGGATGGCTTCGACAGTGTATCGCCTATAATGGTTCCGACAGATATCATTTTTAAAGAAAAAATTTAGTAAACTGTAAAGAAAGAAAGAAACAAACAAATGGACTCGTATAGATAGCACCAGGTTTCATCCCCTATCACAACTGAATCCAGAAAGTTCGGGTTGGCATCTGCAGCCACAATGAATTCCATGCAAGCATCCACTCTGTTTCCTTTTTGCTCATCTGTTAAGAAATGTGGCACAAACCGAGCACAGTTTCCTTTTGCCCAAATCTTCTGTCAATATTAGGCGAATTGTTTCTCGGTTATTGTTTCAGACTTCGTCCATAATTTTCAGGTTTGTTCACCAATCACTTAACAATCTTCGCTCACCTCGGTCGTTTCCTGCGTTTGAGCAGTTTTCGGACGTCCCGTGTGTTTGTCATCATTTAGCTCTTCCCAGCCATCAGGAAATCAAGTGAACCATTCAAAAACATGTGCATGAGATAATGCATCATCACCATACACTTGCTTTATCAACTTTTAAGTTTCCGTAGCAGTTTTTTCAAGTTTAAAACGGAACTTAATGTCTGCCCTTTGTTCCATGTTTAATATTGGAACTTGACTAATGATTGCATGTGCTTGAAGCATGAGAATATATAGATGTGCACGACTTTATTGTTATGTACCGAAAACATGCATTGTCATGGTCACACACGTTTGAACATGTTCAAAGTGGCATATCTCTCTCTCTCTCAGGTACTGTACACAGATAATCACAATGCTATTGCGGGTCAGTGAGAGAGTGCTGGAGTATTGTATTTTTAATCTTTAATTAACTTTTCAGGAAAAAAGGAAAGAAACCAGTTTGAAATTTTTAAGTGTGTCATTTTTTTATTTTAAATGAAGACTGCATGAAGGTTCCAAAAATATATTATTTTATTTTAAAAAGTTATAAAGATAAAACTTTTCCCGGATTCAATATTCCTTTTGGATCCAAGGCCTTTTTAATGGTTTTCATTATTTGAATTGTGTTAGGTCCTACTTCTTTTTCTAGCAAGTGAATTTTTCCTTGTCCAATTCCATGTTCACCAGTACATGTGCCACCTAGTGTTAAGGCATGCCTATAAAATTGACAGAATTATGAATACATGTATATTTAAGGAAGAAATGTAACAATTTCTGCAATGCTCTTACAAAAAAAATTTTTTCAATGTTTATTTTATCTCTTAGAGTAGAAATTTTTAAAAAAAAAACTTGTTGCTCAGACTACAATAGTCAGAGTTGACTTTTCAGTTGCAGATGTGATCATATCGTACATGTGCTTCAAGCCACAATGCATAAATGTGCAAACAAAATATTTATTCATCAAAACGAATTGTTTGTTGTGGGAAGTAGCCAATTCGTACTAATGAATTTGTAACATTACAACACGAACCTTAAATTTTTTTTCCATTAACCTGCATTGTCATCGGCACTGAGTATGTGTACAGACTTTCAACTCTTTAGCTTGTCAGGAAGTCAGTTTAACATTGACTGCAAGATTTGTACCATATAGATAAATTTGTTGGTGAGTTATGGTAATTGAAAGTGTTGAATAAATAGAAGTTAACCTGTAGATGCTTATTGAAGTTGATTTCACTAGGTAGATGGTGCCCATAATTAATCCCTGTAGCGCGTTGGCGATGGGACACATTTTTTCATCACATTTACTGCTTTCGAATGAAACACAACAATGTGGATGTAATAGCATCATTTCACATGCTTTCTGCCATGTGCACATGCACATGAGCTGCAGCATTCACACAATAAATTAATACCAAAGGTCGTAATCAACCTTCTGTAAAACAATAAACAGGATTTCCTCGTCAACCAAAAACAATTTAATAAAAATAAAAAAATTACAAATTGGGATAAAATCAATGTACATCATTATTGCTAATTGTAAATTTTGAATTAACAACTAATAAAAAAAATTTTTCCCTCTACTGAGGAATAATAATTAAGCACAGTACAATTAAAAATGAACCAGTTTATTCGCAGTAGATCAACCTCACATCGCGCTGTCTTCATAATGACAAAATATTCAATTTCAGTGTGGCAACTATGTTGAGTACAAAAGTTGAAATTTTCGTTGAAACCAGTCAACAAACTGACAGCTCCCTGCTAAGAACTCCAAAGTTGCGTAGCAGTTTCACTATGCAGGGCTCGGACTTGTCCTGAATTTCCTGAAATTCCTGATTTTTATATTAATGTCCTGAAATGTCCTTAATTTACGCTTAGTGTCCTGAATTGTCCTGATATTTAAAAAAATTAACTATTTGTACTTTCAACTTCTATATTTAACATTTTCACAACAATTTAACAACAACTTATAATCGAAGTATGAAAAGAATCATTCGTTAACCGATATGGAAGCCATCTTGAAATGATTTAACACGATATCTCCTTCATGACGAGATCCTAAGTCACATTCATCACATCCAAGGAATCGTTCGCCACTAGTATCATCATTCAGTGTGCATCTCTTCTGCGGATGCAAGAGATCTCCCTCTTCTCTGCGTATGGCGCTAATTGGGGGGGGGGGGGGGGGGGGGGGGGGG